>AXCO02008518.1:0-13219 GCA_000473525.2 Anopheles melas
AAAAAAATGGGAGTTAACTTGATGAGGAAGCGTAGAGTCTCTTTCTGTTTTAATTTCTCAGCAGGGTGACGGAAGCGCAAGTTTAACCTTTTTTTTTGCAACCGAGCGCTAATTGCTACGCGATTAATTCGATCAATGGAATGTGCACGACTTACCTCCGGATGCTTCACATTGTGTTTTGAAAAGGACGGCATTTTATATGAAGAGATTCGTCATTCGTCATGTTTTTTTTTATTCAGTAGGGATGGCTTTGGTCATTCGTCATGTTGGCTATTGTCAATATTTAAGACTTTCGAGCTTATATGTCTTTTTGATGGATTTTAAATGTTCAAAATTGACATTTCGGTTAGAAAGCTTCGCAAAAACCTGTTCTATAAACCTCTAGTTGATGAATTTTATTGAATTGACCAAATTTTAACTGGCTAACACCTAGGAAGTTGCAACCATATGCTTGTTTCCAATTTATTAAAAATGCACGAATTAATGAAAAATCATACAAATAGTTTCTAAAAACAAAAAAATACAACTAAAACATCATAAACTAGTCCAATTTCACATAAAGCTAGAACTTGAACCGTTTTCAAGCCTAAGTTAAGGTACTTTTGAACATTTGTCCAACTGCAAGTAAACATTTGACGGCCAACTTCTGATGCTTTTCTGAACATTGTTCTAAACATTTATTTCTCGCAATATTAAGGTACGTTTATATTACCCTGGTTCGTTTCTTTGATGTTTATTTTGTTGAAGCTAAATTGTTTGGAGTTTCATTGGAATTGATTTTTAACAGTCAATTATTAATTTGGAAATTATTATATTGTAAAATAATTCAACATTTTTTGTAAATGAAGGCATTCACACAAGTTCCATTTGTTTAGCTACGATTGAACGAAGTTCAGATAGGCATCAGCATTTCAGTTGAACGTCAAATGTTTACTTATAGTTGAACAATGTACAAATGCAGCTCAACATTGTTGATTTGGGCTCGAAAACGGTTTTAAAATGATTATCTATCTAAGCTAGCACAAAGATTGCACAACATGCATTTACTCCACTCAACCTACGCAAGGTTATTTCCCGCTTGTCGCTCATGGATTTTTCGGCGCGTGTTCAAAACCGAAACTTCCCCTCTATGAAGCGCAAAACCTGTACCGCCAAATTCTGTTCCATGGTTGTGAAGGCGACAATTAGACCACCGTTCTCTGCAACAGACGGGTTGCGTTGGGATTTCCAACGCATCGCAAATGCGATTTGGCATTGCAGGAGAGAAAAAAAAACCGCTCAAACTACACGGCGATATTCCGGTGACGTCACAATTATTATATTCACTGCAGCAGCATTAAAGATAAGGTTAGCTAATGTACCAGCAAGCTAGCTGCGGACTGCACCGTGCGACTGTGTGTGTTTGCGGTTCAAGTGCAGCGTGGACGACGACGACGACGCTGATGCAGCAGCAACGATAACCGATACCACCGTTGACAGGTTGATAAATTTATCCACCTCGCAATGGGCCCATTACGCAACTGCTGGTCTGTGCCCGCACCTGCACCATTGTGCCACCTTGGTTGGTGGAGGTTGGTCCCCCGTTGGTGGCTACCATCAGCGGCTGGGCAATCCGCCTTTAAGCCCAGTGGTGGTCAGCCGACGCGACCGGTGCGGTGCGCGATTTTGTTATGTTGCCGTACGCCGTTGCCTATTTTTGTTTCGTTATTTGCTTATATTTAGTGCGAATCACGATCCGCGTGTTGCCCGGCGTACCACGGCGTGCACGACTTCATGTGTGGAAATTCAATTTCTTCCAACAAATGCTCTGTACCAATGTCCCCCCTTGGGGCGTATGGCGATGGCGACAAATCGACAAAAGTTCGCCGACACAAATCAAAAGTCGGTGGCGTGTCAGGCGGCGCCAAGATTATTGCACCGAGCGCGCGCTATGCAGGGAGTCTTTGCTCTGGACAGATCACAGTTTTGGGGCAAATTGTCCGGCGGGATTTATGGCGCGCTGGTAACAATCCACAACGGTGAAGCAGAGCTCTTAGTTGATGATGGTACGGCAATGGGGGAAAAATGCCACGCCGTGGGAGCTGCGTGCATTGTGTTTAGCCCAGTGTCGACACTTGAATGTTTCGATTGTATATTTGTTGTTCGCGCGCTCCGTTTTTTGTGTTGCACAATCTGAAACAATTTTGCCAATTGTTTGCACCCAGCCACCGTTCGATTCGAGTTCCAGTCGCCGCTGCCAAACGATAAGCCAACCCGGCAAATGGGTTTATAATGAGCACAGCCACAGCAGCTACTGCGCTCCTTGCTGACTGATGGCGGTGTCTATGGTGTGAAAGTGGCGGCGCAGGCGGCTCGTCACCATCGCCACCGTCGTGTTGTTTGTGCAGATAATAATGGTGCCACACACACACGCACACACACACAGTAATTGTAAATGTCTTTCGTTCTGTTTGTGCCGCAGAAGCGACCACACAATCGTAGGCGTCGGTATTGCCGACAGGTAATTTCTCGACTCGCAGATCGAACCCGCAACAAAACCCTCCAAATCACTTTCACCATTAGTGTGTGTGAGCTTTATGTGGGTCGAAAGATGACACCCTTTTCCGAGCCCTTTTGCGTCCATTCACAGCCGTGTGATAAAACGTAGGCAAACAACAACAACAATTCCATCTCAACATCGCTGTGGCACGGGGAAACACTGTGTTTATCCTTCACCTTCTTAATGCTAACTTCCTTCCGGCGCACCGACACACGGGAGCTCGTGAAACGGTCGAACGCTCACGCGGACCCGGACCTTCTAAACCACACACAAGATCTCTGCGATCTCATCGCGAATGGCAGCCGTAATCATCGTCCGGGCGCGTGTTTCTTTCGATTCCCCGAACCGTGTGACAGGCAGGGCGTATTTCCCCAGCACACGAGAAATTAGTTCATCGCCTTCTCCTCGCGGTGCCCTCGGGTCGGATGGAGGGGAGAGACGAAAAAAAAAGCGCCCCGCTAGTTGCCTCCTCTCCCGTGCATTTCTCCTGCATATCTTACCGGCGCCATCTCTTCGCGCCGGGCGACGACGACGGCCCTGGAAACCCATCTGTCTCGCTCACCGTTCAATAAACTAACCACCCCATCGGCCATGCGTGGGGAGCGTCAAATAACAGCATCATCAAAAAAAAAAAAAAACAGTCAGAGAATCGCCACGAGGTCGCGCCACTCTACGAGGAAGGAACTAGCTGGGAGGGGCAGAGAGTGGTTTTTCTGTGCGGGATTCCATATCATTTGCAGCAAAATTACGAACCCCCCCTTTCTCTGCCCCTGCCCTGTTTGTCTCCTTGTGCGTGTGGTAGCAACCTTCGGGAAACGCCCCTCACTCCTCTCTGTCCAACTGTGTTTTTTTTTTGTTTTCTTTCATTCGTTCAACTATTGCTTCATTCGATGTGGGCTGGCGCCAGGCGCTTTCACGTGGTGCGACCGTCCTTGCTGCGAAGGAATTCTTCGAGAGAAATTATTAGCGTCATTCCTTCCCCCACCCACCCGGCCGCTCTGACCGATGGACCCGGGGGAGCGCGCCAATATTATGTGGTCAAGTAGCACTGCAACATGTTTTTTTTTGTTGTTGTTTTGTTTCGTTCCTCTTCTGGCGTCCTTCTCGAGGACGGAAGCGGTTGCGAATTGATTCGTTTGGATTGATTATTCATTAATTGGAAATGGGGAGGGGTAGAGTTTTTCAACCAGCCAGCCTAGATTGTGTTCTTTGAATTAAAGAAATATATTTATCGCATCTTCTGCTATCAAACCTTCATGGTGAACATAAAAGACTTAAAGCGACGAACCTTTTTTTTTTCGTTTTATAAAGATTAATCTGTGTTTTGTTTTATTGATTCTTAGAAATAGCAATTGCATCCAAAATCTTCACCTTATCTATGGGAAAGAGATTTCCATGCATTTCCTCCACGTAATATCCGGTTGAAAATGTCATCAACGAGACGGAAGACTTTAAGCGACGAACCTCATCATTCTAGCAAGCGTTTTTTTTGCGCATTTTTTTCGCCCTCGCGCGCTTCCTTAAATGTGGAAGAAAGACAGTGTCCAATGTCGCCGTGTTAGGACGAGATTTATTTCGTTGCGCATTAACCTCATTCCCGTGCGCCAGTGCGATCGGAATGCGAAGATGCGTTCCGCTGCCAGCCCCATATCTGGGCAGGCAGGCAGGCAGCACACCGCCAGGCCATGATGATGATAACATGATCTTTCTCTCCGGGCACCCGGGCCGATGCCAGCACCTTCGATGGCCTATTTTCTGTCGCTGCGGTCGCACACAATCTCGCGCCTTTCTTCTTTGCCTGCTCGGCGGCGGTCGCTTGTAGCCGATGCCGTGCCGGACCGATTAGTGTTTTGATTTCGCGCCGCCAGCACTACTATATTGGCCACGATTGTGCAATTCTGCCAGCTTTGCCAGATACGCGAGCGCGCGCACAAAAAAATTAATAAATAAAAAAACAGACACACACGCGCAGTAGCAAAGCGATCGCGGTCGGTCTGTGCTCAGTCCCACGATGTTTCGAATGTGGATGCATAAACGCAATATAACGCTAACGGTGCTTTTGCCTCCATCTTGCTCCAGCTCAAATGGCAGTAGCAGCAGTATCATCGTCCCACAGAAGTCACAGAACAGGCCTGCGCTCTGATCATGATACCCGCGATCAGGGGAGAGAGAACTCCTTTCGCCCGGCCAGTGGTGATGTGCGTAATTGTCGTGCAATTACAGTTGGTCGCGATAAACAAATCAACTGGGTTGAGGCGTCGGCAGGGCACACAGGCACGGGCGCATACGAACGGTCCGCGGAGGGAAGCATCATGTCCGTCCTTCCGAACGGCAATTCAGCGCGACAGAAATCAAATTACATTACTTAACACAGTCACAACAAATGGCGGTGGTCGTTCCCGCTCTCGATGCGCGCGACACGCGAATTGCCATTTGCTATTTTTAGCAGGCCACACGACTTGTTTTGCCTGCTTCCTTCTGGTGATGGTCCTGCCACACCTTACCCTTGCTCTGCTTTACATGCTTTGCTGCGGTGATCGCAAAAAATAAAAGACATCGCTCAAAAACAACAAGCCCGCCCGTGTGTGTTGAACTCCTCTCTGCCGTGCTGTTGTGTTGTGGGCATCCGTGTTTCATCTCGCGCAGTTGTCATATAACTTTCTTCCTGCCCCGAGGGCGCGCACACGATCGTGGCGGCATTTCTGCCTTTAGCGCAGGGCAGGTTTGCGCGCGCGCCGGCCACGATCGCGATCTTAATCGCGCCATCGGTTCGCATTGCCTTTGCGACATTTCTTCGTGCCGCTTGGAGTTGGTTTTTTTTTAATTTCATGTTTGCGCTATTTCGCACCTGCTACAAAGTGTGGTGGGATGGATTGGCAAATACAGAAACGGATGCTCGCTTAAATGGAGGTTGGGAGATTTATTTTTTTTTTTTTCTACGCACAACAGGGTTGGCCACCGGTCAGTAACTGTGTCTCTCTTTTGGCGATGTAAAACATTTCAGATTCTGCTTGCATGCGCGAAACATGTTTTGCACGGCGTGGTGGGGCTGCAATGAGACTGAATCTGGCTGACAAACCAGGCCGCTCAGATCGCAGGCCCCAAAACTGTCGACCGGAAGCGCGCAGTAGTCGTCAGAAGTTTGCTCGTTCAGCGATACAGCATTTTCTGATCGCGATCGGGAGGTTTTTTTTTGCGGGAAAAAGTAGTAAAGCCTTGGTTGCGGTGTACGGAGGCGAAGACAGAGACGGATGAAGAAAAGTGAACGTAACCTAGTTTCGTACGAAAATGTGGATAGTGTGGTGTGTCGTCCACCTGGTGGCGTGTAGTGGTGGCTTGTTTTTTTCTCTTTCACCCTTATTTTTGCTTCTAACCTTTGATTTTCATCCCTAAAACACACACACACACATATTGACGACACAAGTGTGTGTATTAATCGAACATCCAATAGTCCAATCGTTCGTTTGACAGTTGTTTGAGGTGTTCTTGCCCGAAACACGCGAAGCGAAACACTGCTCTGCTCACGCGGTGCGCGTGAAAAGAGCCATTAGTGCGGCACGACGCGTGAAGAGTAGCATAATAACATTGGTACACATGTGCTTCTGCTGTCGGGTTCGGTGCTGTTAATATGCTTTGGAGATTTGTTTGAGCAAAAAAAAAACTCGTTTACCTTTCTAATCACGGGAAGACGCCTTAAGCTTAGGAATTTTGTAAGCAACGGAAAAGTGACATGAAATAAAAACCATTTGGGTTCGTTTTCTATCAAGTTAATTTTGTTTAATAGGCTTAGCTATCATCTTCTATTCGTTGTTTTGCATTTTATTTAATGTTAAGCAATTAAAAGAGCTAGCTTGAAATAAATTTATAGAAATTTATCAAATTAATCCACACTAAATGGTTTTAGAACTAAAAATCTTGGTTCTTTCAAAATTTTGCATTGTTCAAATCGACCAAAAGCGTTCTTTTTGTACGACTCAAATAATACTCCGTTTCTAAAGAAAAATGTAGGAAATTGGATACGTTTTTAAATAGTTTTATAAACATAATAATTTAAAATACGATATAGAAAGCATTAATTGAAAAGATCTCTAATGCACCAATGAAAATATTGTAATTTTTCGCCGATAAAAGCTTCAACAGATTTCTTTACATCAACGACAGCGATTGGAAGCGAACGGCCTCAGTTGTCCCGTTTTCATCAGAGTTTAAAGAAATCATAAATTTATTCTGCAATCGGTCAGATCGGCCATACAGCTTTCTTTCCCGGCGAGCATTTCTATGGTCGATAAATCTGACCATTTTCTATCGGCCATTCTTCGCCTAATCGCGATCCTACCGCCAGCAAGCAAGCAGCATGATTATGTACCGTTTTTCACTCATTACCCGGGCCAACATAAAGGAGCATTTATGTTCAACTCGTATCATTTGATCGTATCTTCTGTATGCGTGTGTGTGTTTGTGTGTGTTGTATGTCTATTGATTTTTTAACTTGCCCATGCCTCTCTACCGTCGATTGATGTCAGCATTGTCGATTGTCCGCCGGGTGTCATAAAGTGGGTAAAGGGAATAGGCACAACAACTCGGGAGCAGCACATCAGGGACGGCCACAGGGAAGTGCTTGGAGTTTGTGTTGCCGTTTTGGACGGGAGATACAGCATAGCATAGCATGTTTTAACATTTAAAGAGCACACCATCACACAAGCAAGACACAGAGGTTCAGCACGGACGCCAAACGAACAGGCCAACTCCCCTGGCGCCAGACATTGATCGAGGTGTTCGCTACTTGTGGGACGAATTTGAGGTCATACGAACGGCCGAGACACCACACCTCTTTTTCCAACCAAACGCGATTCCAAATTTCAAAACCTGCTCCCGGGGAGGAAGATGGTAGGGATGAGAAACTGCTACCGTTCTGTGTGGCGCTGCACAAACAAACCAAACGAAAACCATTGGCAACCTTGACTCTTCATGGGGAATCGTGCAAATGAAATTCATCCAAACTCGATCAACCCGATGCCAGAAGTCGCGACACGAATCAACAGCCGAGAGAGTTGTTGGATGCGATGGATTCCTTCCCTTCGTTTTTTTTTTTCTCACACCTCATCCACCCTTGCCCGTGCCTTTGTAACGATCGTGATCTTATTTTTGCGCGCCGGCGGCCTGTGTGCCTGTGTGCGAAATATTACACTTACTCCGCGGATGCATCTCGCCGATTGCATTGCGCGCATCTGGTGCATATTTTTCGCCAATTATCGAGCGCACATGCTGCTGCAGCAACGGAATTGATAGTGATTAGAATCGACCAAGCTCCCTGTTGATGCGGTGTTGGAGGAAAGGGAAACGAGTACGGGTGGAGAGAAGCGTAGGGTTCGTTTGTTTGTTGCGAGATTATTTTTCCCATCGACGAATTGCGATTGAATTGAACGGACACAAAGCAACAGCAGCAACAGCAGCAGCAGTAAAGGATGAGTTCGACACACTGGCACGACGCTCAATCCAATTATGACTCTGCTCGTCCGTCGTCAGCACCCATTCGCACACGCCCTAGCTGGCGGCAAAACGTGGTTGAAAATGTGACTTTTGATGTGCAATTACTATTGGGCGCACGATCGTTTCGGTGCATCTTCCGCCGCCCTGGAAAGCTGCTCCTGCGTCCGGTGGTCGTTAGGTTGTTTTTTTAGTTTTGTTTTTTTTTTTTTTTGCGCTCGTGAGCCTATTAGCTCTATCCGTGTAGCCTTTTTTTTTGCAGCCCGATCAAGACGTTCTAATGGCAGGGTAGGCGCTTGAATTGATTGATTTAACTTCATCACTTCATCCCCGTGCACGCGAATGCAACTCCATCTTCCTGCGTCACTAGAAATCGGGACGGGCAAAATAAGATTGTGTGGTTTGTTTTTTTTTTGTGTGTGCACATAATCACCTTCTCTTTTTTAATGATCTCGGTGCAATCTAGGTGAGGCGCGAGTACGTGTAATAAATACTGCGAATTGAAATTAATACCACTCAACAGTTTGATTTACCCCTTTTTAAAACATCATTACAATAAATCGAGCTTTTAACGCATTTACTACGCTTAAAAAGGCCATTTGTCGATTACTTTTACACTATTTACACATTGCCCGTGGGATGGTGTTAATTTACATCCTTTTCCGAAAGGACACACACACGATCCATTAGCGACCGTTGCCGATTAACGACTCATGCTCCCTTGACGAGCATTAAGCAGCCATTCGCGTAAGCTAATTTACCCTCCCACACGGAACGGCACGTTTAATATTTCGATTTCCTCCCCGCATA
Source organism: Anopheles melas (assembly GCA_000473525.2). Lineage (NCBI taxonomy): Eukaryota > Metazoa > Arthropoda > Insecta > Diptera > Culicidae > Anopheles > Anopheles melas. The sequence continues at coordinate 8,837 of AXCO02008518.1, forward strand.
ATGTACCGACCTACCCATGGCCGGACGTGTGTGATGCAATTATGTGTGTGCAGCATTTGTGTGTTTTGCAGAAAAAAAAAGAACAGTGGAGAAACATTTATTTCCTCTTCATTGTCGTGCGCCGGTGGTGCCCTCTGCTTACCATCCGCACTAATGCGAATCTTTAACACATCTCCGCATCCCGTGCATCATCATCATCACCATCATCAACATCATCGTAATCGTCATAATAAACCATCCAGCAGACGGGGAAGCGGAAGGTCAGAGAAGAGAACACAGACACACGGTGGTCGCGCGGTTCTCAGTGACACATTGCGGAGGAGAAGCCCCGTACTACACTATCATTCACACACACACACACTCGGTGGTGACACATGGGCAAAGCCTCCGCTTTTGTAACCTCCGCGACCGAGCGGATGGAGGGAAACAAGCCCATCACAACCCCATTACTCATATCGGTCCACGTGGCGACGACTGATATGCAAAAAAGCAACAATGGAGATGTGAGAAGAGGTTGAAGCCGGGGGTTAGTGCCGTTCTGTGCGACAACTGCTGCTGCAGCGATGGAAAACGAGGTCAACGCACAATGCTCCTTTACGGCTTGCCTAGGTCATCGCCGCCACCCTCGTTGTTGGCTGTCAAAATAATTCATAATTTTTATTGGCGGATACAGTTTGGGGGAAAAGAAGGGACAAAAAAAGGCAGTGCTTAGTTTCACGCATCGTTGAAATTCTTTCCAGTGCTTTAACCCTGCTCGAAGCGATTTGAAAAAAAAAAACACACACACACACTCTAAAATAGATAAAACAGTAATGCATCCGTTTTTACGGGTTCAACCCTCATCTACAAAAAGTGGAAAAACAACAACACAAAACTATGCCAAACAGTGTGCAATTGCACTTCAAACTACCACCCCACTCCCCGTTCACTCTGCTGCTTTATGGCCCAGTTGGAACTCGGCTGCGCCTCCTCCTGTCTCTCTGTGCCCTGTTTTCCGTTACCCTTATCGGTGCATTTGGCATTGGCCGCTGTGACGTGCGAAAACCTCCGATTGGCCCCATAGCTCCAATGTGCACGTGCGTGCGTGTCTGCTTTTTTGGCACATCCACCTGCTGGACGAGAAGAAGGAGATGGTGGATTGTGGTGCATTGGTTGGCCACATCGACCTGCAATATCAGCAGCAGCAGCATTGTTGGGGAGAGGAATTATGGACGCCAATAGGTCGCCACTACCACCCATAGGGGAGCGCTTCGTTTGCTCGCACTGTCGTATTGTCTGTGTAGGTTTGGTTGAGTTTATTTCTCTCCCAAATAAATGCTTTCCTTTGGTGTGCAGTCATGCAGTGTGTGTGTGTGTTCTTCTGTTGTTCTGTTGCTCCTCGGGTCGAATTAGAGCCCGCTGCACACGATGGGCTTGTCCGCAATAATGTGGCCAATTATATGGGCTCACACTTTATCGCGGTAAGTTTATCGGGGGGCGGTCGTGTAATGAGCACATAAGTTTTCCGTTTTGGTCAAATGCCAGACGATTGTGTGAGGAAGTGTCTCTACCGTGCATTTGTGAAGGAGACATTTATAGTTGCGTTTTAGCTGTTCATGCTCATCTTTTCCAATTTGCCTTTGTGCTATCGTGGAATAGCTTAGTTTGATTTAGTTTTTTTTCTTTTTTTTAATTTCATTATATTGTTTTAGTTTTATTTAAAAATATCATTAATTGGTTAATTTGTTTCGATTCATTAGTTTCGTTTCATGAGTTTCTGTTCAATCTTAACCTATCTTTACATCCTTTCCTGTTTATTACATTAATTATACTAAATTTATTGTTTGTAGAAGAACTTTCTCGCTTCTTCCTTTAATTTTTACTTCCTGCATTTGTAAGGGATATATTTTTGTAACTGTTCATGTTAATCTTTTGCTATTTGTTTTAGTTCTATCGTAGAATAGCTCAATTGGTTTAGTGTTTTATTTTTTTTATTTTTTGTTGGATTGTATCGCTTCTGTTTTATTAAAAAAAATTTTTTTTTTGTTTCATTTATTTTGTTTTGTGAGTCTTTTTTTTCAAACTTAACCCATCTTTACATCCTTTCTGCTTATTATATTTATTATATTATTTTTAGTTTTACTTGTTAATCGTACCATAGACAAATGCATTAATGATTTAAATCACCTAAGGATAGTTGTTTGAAATTTCTCAATTAGTGGAAAAGCTCCCTTCAACGCTGTAGCGTGTACTTAATATAAATATAACTTCATAACTGTAAAAATAACATCCTTTATCAAGTCATTTTTTCGTCATCATTTTTTTGCCAATATTTTCCCATCTGCGCAACTAATAGTCATTTGTCTGTAGCGGCACTGGTGATCTCACACTTCCGGCACACACGGAACACCGGTAGGCCAGATGACGGAGGCGCCGGGTGTATCCTACACCGCTCGCCAGTCTCATTTTCAAATGCACGATCCCTTTTTTTTCTGCGTGAACTGCGTGTGTCTATACATGCTTTATTTATACCGTCATCGTTTGCCTGCCCAAAAGTGCGAATTAACTCCGAGTTGGTGCTGCTGGGCAGATGTAAGAGGCTTTTTTTTTTATTAGCGTATTGTGGATTACTCAACGCCCAGCGCATAAATTGCATGTAATTTGTTTTTTTTTTCTGCGGCTCTAGTTCGTCCGTTCAATTGATCGCACGCTATTCAATCTGTGTTATTATTAGTAATGCGTGCTGTTTAATAATGTGCGAATTTTACCTACCCTAAGCTGTGCCAAACAAATGCAAGGGAGGTCTTTTAATAATTTACGTATTGCTTTCGGACGGACAAAGAGATTGTAATAATGAAATAGGTCGTTCAATGTCTCACTGCTTGCTCTCCAGTCCGAGAAGCAGTTCACCACATTACGCAAAAGCTCAACCTAGCAATAGATTTACCATCAGAGAGCTTCAAACAAAATTCGTTCCATACTCAGCATCAGCATCTCACAATTCCCATTGCTGAAATTCCCGGAAAGAACTACGCCACACCTTAGCCACGATAATTCAATTAAACGGAATGATCTTCACAATTCTTCGTTAATCGCCCCATGATTACTACTGTTTTCGTCCGTCCGCCGGTTGATTTCTCTTTCGACCGCGCCATCACGGTCCGGGTTGAGTCTTTCCGCGTTGCTGTGTTTGGATTTACACAGGCTTCTTCTTTTTTTGTTTTTTTTTTGGCCGCATGAATACCTTCCTTCAATGAGCTTCAGACTGTTCCTATACGCGTTGGGCTTCCAGCTTCCACAGCAAATTCTTCCCAACAGTTGCGTCGAGACACGGATGCAAAGAGCGTTCACACACCCGTCGACAGCGAAAAACAAACAACGCACGGAATCGCACCAGAATAGATCGGATGAGTCTTAAGAATTGAGCAACAGTGGGTTCGAATTTGAAATTAAGGCTTTGCTTTTGACACAACCGCGCCACAGAGTCAGAGATGATGAAGCTGCCACGCTGATCTCAGCGAAAATTATTTCGCCTCGATGATGTAATGAGTGTGGTATGTTGAAGAAATTAACTATCAAAATATTGCTGATGCAAAGCAACATTTTGCAGCTCCGTTTGCGCCGCCATTGTTGCTTCTGTGAGGGTGTGCATGTTTGTGCTTTTATAACTTACATTGTTTTCCTTACTTCTCCACAGCCTCATAAACCACGCTGTTACATAATTCCAGCAATAAATGCGAACTTCTAAGCTGGGAAATCCCACTAACAGAAACGTGTGGCATTTTCCAGAAGTTCTGTGCATGTTTGTACCCTCATTTTAACGACCATCGTTCTTGTTTTTCGCTACCGTTTTGCTGCCCTTTCAATAGTGGCACAAACACCGGCATTAAAAATAAAGATCAGCGCCACTGTACATCACCCACTCTATCTGCGATCTGTCTGCTTGCTGTTCTGGAAAATGGTGGAAAGTTTTCACGCCCTATCAGCGGCACCCGATCGTCGTCACCTCCCCGGTTAGGGGCGACATTTCATTGTCGGCGGATGCACGATGGTGGTTTGGTTTGAAAAATTTCCACTTGCAAGTTATTTTTAGCCTCACATTTGCACAATTTCACGCTCCCGGGGTTGCAATGTGGTAATTTCCCAGCTAAGCCTGATAAGCCGTGCATAAATGTAAATTAATGACAATTTACTGCGCGCGTGTGTGTGATGATTTCGATCAAACTCTTTGTCATGTGTCTCTAATTCAATAAGGGAAAATCGCAAAGATCTTTTTCTAGTTTTGTGCTGTCTGGTGTGTTTGTGCTCTTTTCCGAACAAAGCGACTGACAACAAAAAAGGCGTCTGTCACAATTCGCTAAACTGCCAATGTGCTTCCAATTACCGTACACAATTACGTACCGT
>AXCO02008519.1:0-13310 GCA_000473525.2 Anopheles melas
TCGTGTTTCCAAATGACCTCTTTTGGAGCGACCAAAATAGTTTCCAACGCTTCTTGAAATGGTCAAATATTCAATTCTACGTTTAAAATTAAAATTACTTAATCGGCAACTAATAAAATGTTGGGTAAAACTAGGTTTACCGGGCCAGCTAGTTGTATATAAATTTAAGGTAAGTACAAAAAAAAACCCCATTGAGCTTATATTGGAATTTTGGATGGCTATTATGGCTGGTAATGGCTATTAACTATGATCAATATTCCATGTTATATTATAGAAATGTTTGCAAACAGTTACATTATTCTTCTTTTTATAGAAGTTTTTGTGACTTATTAGCATTACCTAGCCGGATAGTCAATCCTTGGTACTGGCGGACGATCCTATTGTCAATCGATTTTATCCTGTCTTTTAGGATCCAATGCATCTTTAAAATGGACCACCGGTTCACAAATTATTTGTCAAATAAAGCTCTATATTGTGTCGGATATTTCAAGAAATATTATCAATAATAATCAATAAGAAACATCAAACCAATGTTTATGCTAATTTTTTGCAGAAAAAAATCTAAAGCAGTCCCTAAAAATTGCGTGGATTTGCAAATAGGTGTGTGTTTTTAATTTTGTTTTCTTAATTTTTACTCTGAAATTATTTTAACATGCATTTTTATGTTAAATTAAATTCTTTTAGAAGAAGTTTCAGACAAATAAGGTGATGTGCATACATGGAGAAAATCATATAATATTAATAATATCCTTTCAAGTATACTGCCCGTGAGATCATATTTTCCTTATTTAGTCAAAGACACAAGCGACTGTCAGCGCCGGCAAGAAATGCTTGACCTATTCGGAGATTGGTGTAGCCGAAACCGGTTAAAGTTGTGTCCAGTTGAATGCCAGACTATATCATTCATTAGAGCACATCACCCAATCAGACATAATTATTCTATCTCTAATACCTCGCTGACATGCACTACCAGCCTACGAGATCTTGGTGTCCTGCTAGATTGGAAGCTAAAGTTTCATAAACATTTTGAAAGTGTTATCTCCAGGGTGTTATATCAGACACTAGAACTTATAAGGAAAATGTGTAAAGAGTTTCATGATCCTATGTGCCTAAAGTCGTACACTGCGCTATCGTTCGGGATCCCTCCGAGAATATTGTTGTGTAATATGGGGCCTTAGCAGCCCGCTCAATCAATCGCATGGAAAGTATTCAGCGCAAGTTTACTAACGGGGTCCAACCTCCTTACTATCAACGGTGCCTATTGCTTAGTTTGGAGTCGCTTAATGTCAGGACGAAAAAACATGCAAGCGTGTATTCGCATTTCGGCTGTTAAAAGGTGGTATCGATTCCCCTGCGCTCCTTGCTGCCGTGTATAATATTTGTACGCCAGTCTCCAAAGATCGTCTTCGTCAGCGTTTTCGTTATAGTAGTTTTTAAGTGTTTGTTAAGCTATTTGCGTAGACCAGCGGAGGTCCGACAATTTATCCAATTAAATTAAATTAAATAACACCTGATCAGACCAGGCTTAAAATCTGCAATTACTATATTTGTACATATTTGAAACTGACCAATTTAAACAGAGATGTGTTTTCGTTCGAAATCCTCTTACCGGTTATAAATGATAAGTGGTGGGGGAATCCTCCATTCCCACAAACAACTCAATTCTTCCTCACGATTAGGGTAGCCCATTTTAAGCCATCCAAAGAAAATACAATTGATTCGTGGGTCTGCTGTTGCAGTGTCCGCATAGGCGTGCAATGTTTGTGCGTGTGGTTGAAAGGAGGCACAATTTTCACACACACACATCCTACTGATAACCTGTGGCCAAACCGGCACGACCCTGGCTGCATACTTTAAAGATGCTGTGGATGCAAACAGTTGGTACCATGTGCTCCGCCGACAGAAGCCACTGTTTGTGTGCCTGTGTTGGCCTGCAGAAAGAGCACAGAAGTCTGCGCCCATCTCGGGGTTCGGGTTGAAGGGCCCGTCTCGGACCGACCGTAAGCGTAGGCAAGTGCTCACATATATTTATAACACGCACCAATACAGGTCACTTGAGACCCGGTGTCTACAGGCAGGTGCTGCCTCGTACACCAACACAACATCCATCACAGCTGATGCTAACGGTGGGCCCGAAATCGGATCATTACCGCCACATAATCACCCAGCTGGTGCGTGTCATTGCATCATCGGCGTGTATGAGCGATTGGCGACGAGCAAGCGAGAACAAAAAAAAAAAAGGACGCGCTCGGTTATCATGGACTTTCAACCCTCAGCGCTGGTCAAAAGCGTGCGCTACAGCCCTATTGGGACCGCTCGCTGGCTTTCCGCATCCCAAAAGGCAAAAACGCTACGGCACAACGGCAAGCAAGGAGATTGTTTACGCACACGCCGAGCACGGTTTAAGCTAATGCAAAAACAAACAAACTGGATAGGTTCCATATCCTTGAGCATAATCACAAAGGTATATTGAGATAAGCACCTACACACAGTAAGAGCAATGTAACAGTGGTTAGAATTTCACCACTATTTCACCATCAAGCCACACCTTCGGGAACCGTTTTTACCGTAATTGCGCAACAACAAGGGTAGGAAACAGAGCAGCAGCTCTACAAATTGAACCGGATTCAACTGGACGCGCAATGCGCGACCTCCACTGTTGCTGCTACGCCACACCTCCAGTAGTGAGAGCACATTTGTTAGTGCGCGCGTGTGTAGCGTGGCCTTTCGGTACGCAGCTCAGACATCCACTGTACGTCACCGCTGTCGCGGTGCGGAAAAATAACTCCGAGGCAATAAAAAAACTGTTTGTCTGAACGTATTTTTAGGCCCATTCGGCGGGGGACGCACGCATGTGGAGAGTTCTGATGTACTCTGCCCGCCAGTGCGCTGATTAGAGCTGCACGTTTGGCGCGGTTTATTTGCACGGACAAACGTTACGTACACGGCGGTATTGCGTTACATGCGTTACTACACAAACCGTTCTTACTGTGCGCGGGGTGGCAACGCGTTTCATTTACACAAGGTCTACACCAACGCAAGGTTTTGAATGCTTTTTATGTGGGATAGATAAGCGTGAACTTATCCAGAGATCATATACATCCTAACGTTTCCAGAGGTGTTTAATTCACAATTAGAATAGCATTTTTTCTTTAGCGTTGGCGATATATGATTGGCAGTCCCCCGGAAAGTTTGATGTGGTTCCATCGATTACATTCACTTTTGGGGTGGATTCACCTTGTGGTATGATGGAGAAATTTATTTTTAGCATCACTTCGCGTCACTTTTCTCACATCGGTATTGGTTTGGCTATTTACTTTTTTCCTTTCCTTTCCGTCGCCTAGCGTAACCAAACAACAGTGTGCCCGTCTGTTTGTATCGATTGCAAAGCCGGTACAAAGCGGTTCAATGCTATGCTATGTAGCTATTGACAAACGTGTTCGTCTAAGCAGAAAAAAGGTTACTCTTTAAGCGTGAACATATAGGAGATATGTAGAGGTGGAGAAGAGACTCTTGAAATTAGTATTTAAATGCAAAACGTGTCAATGCACGGTGGTCTATTCGATAGATGCGTCCGCTCAGATCAATCGCCTTACAGAATCGATTCCCAATCGGACCGATATCCCTTTACTTACCTATCAGGCTGCATGTTATACTAATACACTGTTTTCCGGGTCAATTTCTAATGTGAACGGTATTATTCAACAATCGCGAGAGATTTTTTCAACAGCCCAGCTGTCACAAATAATGACAGCTGTTGAAAAACATCCTGCAAGTTTTGAATAATGCTGTTCACTTTGAAAACTGCGCTGAAAAACAGTGTAATTCTCTGACGTCTGTATAGGTCACCATGCCAAAAAGAAGAATACAAATTAGCTAATGCATATTTATAATGATTGGGAATGGCAGTGTTATGCTATTAATGGTACTTTCCAGCAAAACCGTCACATTTCTATCGTACGCCGTACGATCGAATGCCATTGAACGCGACAGCAATATGCCACACGCGATTGCCATATAACATTATGGTGACAATAACCTTCAACTGGTCACAGATACGGCAGCAGGCACCGGTAAATCTTATCTCAGCACCACACGAATTGCTAGTCACAATGCGTAATCGGAATGTTATAAACTACTATTCCGGTATGAGATGCCCCTTAAGAACCTGGATGCAATGAATCAACACTTAATCCAGGACCAGAACCCAACTCGCTCGCTGTTGCCAATCTCTAGTAGTTGCAAAACAATTCCATTACACTACGCCTCCGTGTTTGGCATTATTACGCATTTAGACGTTCTCCCGTCCTATTTCGAAAACACCCAACTCGAACCGACTCGAAGTCCACCGCACCCGTTTGCAATGGCGCACGGCGCTTAGATGCGTTGTACCGAGGTATGCACCACAACCAGGGTTCGCGCGCGCCCAGCATTCGTCTGTGTGTGTGTGTGTGTGTGTGTGTGTGTGTGTGTGTGCGGTGTTTTTTGGCATCATCCGCTCCCCTAGTACTCGCGCAAAGGAAAACATGTAAAGAATGCATCAAGCCACGTATATAGCCATGTATTGGTGCCATTGCACTTGTTTTCGTAGCGTATTTGTGGGTTGCAGCGGATTTGTTTTGATAAAGTTTGCACTAGTGCTATCACACTTCCACACAGGAGACACGCTTACATAGAAGCAAACAGGCGCGCCCTTGCACACGCCAATAGAATGCAATGGATGCAGCGGTGCATAGCACACCCCCTCAACTCCATCTCGCGATGTTAGAACGGGCCTTTCGGTGTGTCAGTGTGTTAATCTAACAGGCAGCAGTACCACCAACAACAAAAACTGTAACTTCGTCGCTGCTGGGGGCACGACTCGCTCTGTCGTGGCCTGCACGTGGTTGTTATTGTTGCCGAAGGCTTGATCTAACGGTTCCGTGGTGGCAAGATCGCGCATTGGCGTGATGCGGTTCACAAACACTCCCCTCCGTGTATCATAGAAACAGCAGTGTGGCCGTGTATGTTGGGGGTATGTGAAGTGTTGTTTGCACGTCATCCGCCAAGCTGCACCGACGACTGCACTCGAAACTGCGGTTAGCTGATTGATCACGGTGGAGTTCAATTGGTCGGCTCACGTGCACTGGTTCTGATGATAAAACGTATTAACTTACGGACGGATTAACATATCATCCAATTTCAATATGTTTTGCTTGTTGAGGTTCGTGCTCGGAATTACACATCCGTGGTTTATTTCATTCATTTGAAATAATGAGAAAATAAGTTTGAAGCTCTTTTCATTCAATTTTTTTTTAATTTTAGTGTCAATTAACCAGCCAAATGTCAGTAATTCGTTTATAATTTGTTTTTTTTATTGTTTTGTATAACGCGTGTTATGATTATTTTATAGAAAGTCCTAATTTAAGGTTGGACTTTATTGGGCTGCTAAATTTATTCTTCAAGCTTAAGCCGAAACAAAATCCAAAATTGAAAGAAATTGCAACAAATATATCGAGAATATTAATTATGAATTTGATTGCATTTTAGTTCATTCTAGTAGCAAAATTGCTTTTCTTAATTTGCATTACATCCATGCTACCTGCAATCAAAGCTTTGGCCCGTTATGATAGAAGCTCATGCACGCCAGTAGTACGGCCATGCAGGGGCAATATACACCACCACCCCCAAATGGCAAGTACTTTATATCGCAAAGCTACAAAGTAACACTTAGCGCTACATCGTCTGGTCTAACTCTAGGCGTTTCTTTGCGCCAAAAGCACACATTTGCACGTTCCTATATTACCCGCTTATCGACCACGACCGACCAGTTACCGTAGCGTCTGGTGATTGTTAGACTCCCTCGGTCGGCAGACGGCGTGCAAACATCGGTGACGTATCACAGTGTCAACAATATCTTCTATTCTCCAGCTCGTGATGGCTAGATTCTCCGGGATTGTAGCAACTTATGCTTCTAATTGAGCAGATTGGTATGTTTGTTTAACGAGCTCGCGATTGTGAAGGCTTTCAATAGCGCAGTATTCCGCCCTAGCTGGGCTGAACAGATTCGGTGATATAGTTGTTATAACTGTCTCATCATTCAAGCACCATTGCGCGCCATCATTCTAATTGCTGCTAATTGGCGTTTCTTTCGGGTTTTGGCCGGTTTCTGACACTCCAGTGCGCTAGCCATAGCGTACATAGATAATAATTGAAGCAAAGTAAAAGTTTCGCGCCTTCCGCGCTTGCTTTATCGTTAGGAGCAACTTGTATCAATGTCTGCCGGCATTTCTTATCTTTCGTAAGGTGGTGAAATAGCACTGAGAAACGTACTTTTCAATGGAAATGAGGAATGAGGAACCAGAGTAACTACGTTACCATCGAGCAGCGAACAATCGCTGAGCAATCTAATTATACTTCTAAGATTTCTTTTTATTTCAATTATGCACCAACTGTAGTATGGCTTCGTCTCGCGACGCCTCAAATCACAGTCTCTTGTAACTCCGGTCTGGTGGAGCTAACCTCTCGTACGTTTGCTACTTTCTTTCCAGGCAAAAGCTGACGTCGCCCAAATGGAACCCCTTCAAAGGCATCCGGTTGCGCTGGAAGGAGAAGATCCGCCTGAACAATGTTATCTGGCGCTGCTGGCATATGCAATGTGAGTTTGCATGTCCCTTTTTCCTGGTCTATCTTATCCAAATTTCTCCAGATGGCTTCTTAGGGACTGCAAACTGCACCGTTCCTGTTGCCCCGTGCCATGTTTACCCATCAACTTAGCCCTCCGGTTGCTTCCGTTCGTCTGTACTCGTACCATGGAAAGATTATGCCATATTTACCTAAAGTCTTGCTCTCCCTGTCTCTCGGTCTCTTCGTCTCCCGCTATCTCTGAAGAGCTTTGCCTGCCCGTTACAGAACATCGACTTAAAATAGATCGTGTCTACGTCGCAATCGTTCCCATCTTCACGCGGGCAAGACGTCCGTATAGTGTAAGATAAACAATCAAAGTATCGCGTGACAAGGGGCCGGTTCAGTCCCCTCCCGAGGACCATCGGTAGGAGACCTAATCCATCCTCAATTGCTGTGTTCATCGGTCGTTCCGTTGCCCATGTACCACCGTGCTCTTGCCTCTCATTCCGCAAGCTCTCCTGCGGAGTGGACTCCAGTCGAATGTTCGAATTCGCAGGTGCTATTTGGTTGATAACGAGTTTGGTACAACCACCACGGGACAATGTTGCATAAAAATTAGGAAAAACACATGCACTAAAAAAGCAAAACCCCATCAACAGTCTTATCGCAGCAACGTCCCGGTTTGATCCGGTTTATTTTTTGGCATAATCAACTGAACTCCCCATACGCTGCAATTGGATGCAATTTCATCTAATCAACATTTAAATCCTTCCTGGTTTGCGTTGCATTCCGGCTCGCGCAGTGTCACTATCTAAGACGAGCGTATTAGCTCCTGAAGCTGCTCATTGGAAATGCTTTCTCAGAGATTGGGGGTTGTTTCGTTGGCAGTGGGGAAGCGCGGTGTATGCATACAGCTCGATCCCTTTTGCTATGCATAAGCCACTGATAAGAAGTGACCAAATATCAGTGGCTGTCGTCCGTTTGGTTAGAAGTAGTGGTGTGTGTGTGTGTTTGTGGGGCAGCAGGCGACTACAATCTCTCGACAACCTCGGGCTCGGCAGACTCCCTGTTCCCGCACCGTTGTTGATATAGACCGTCCGAAAGACTTTGTGGCAAAACGGGTAACGATCCGCTATTTGCCTCCCCACCTCAATTAGGTACCTCGCCTCAGAGCAAGAGAGTACAGCAACAGCAAAACGGTACTGTACACCTGCTACAGCTGCTGGGTCCGGTTGGGAGGGTAACTGTATGTTTGTGTGGAAAAATCCTCCCTTTCTACTAAACGGATGATGCGAGTCATGGGGCAGAGTGTACACTGCAAGGGAAACAAGGAGGAAGGGAGCAAGTGGAACTGCTTGTCTTGATGGATGGTCCGGCACGTTCGTCAAGGAGGGATAGCGGGAGAGAGAGAGAGAGAGAGAGAGAGAGACAGAGAGAAAGGGGACCCGAGTGGCGTTACCGGTAATAGTCGAGCAATCTTCGTTATCAAAAGTCCGCCCGATGGATTTGAGCGCCTCGTCACGGGAACGTTTCAGTCGACGTGTGTTGCACCACTCGCAAATCATATCGCGGGCTCAGTTCACGTTCAACCGAAGACACGGGATCGTCAAGCGTCTAGCGTTTTGCGAAAGCATGTGACATTGGTTCACTGTTTGTTTGCCTCTAAAATTGTTCTCATATTGCTCGTAACAAGAACAAAATCGTAAGGCGCGAGTTTGCAGAGGAGGTTGTGATGTTGGCAGAGTTTTCTGTGCAGTGCTTGGGAGCTTGAAGGTTTCTTTTTTCCTGTGGTTCGTTAGTAAATAACCAAACTGCGCCAGGGCATTGCGTTCCCGGGGGGTGTGGATGCGGGTGGTGTGTCATGGTTTTGTGGCGGTGGCAGAAATAGTATTTGCAAAACAGATTGTATCGATCGCTTCTGATCCATAGGGTGTGTGAAGTGTGTGTGTGTGTGCTTCAGACATTGTGCGAGCCAGTGGAATTAAGAACCTATTCTAAGGAGTGTACATCGTTCATAGTGCTGTAGTTGCTACCTCCACCGGATAGATTCCCTTTTTGTTCTCCGTGCTGCGCAAAGACAGCCTGCTGGCTCCGCAAGCCACATCACCAGTTTCACACATGGTACAGAAGATGGGCAAAAGAATTCCTGAATTTTGCGTCCTCCGACGCACCCGATACAAGAAAAGCCAGAAGAGACGTTTCCGTTTGGTAAATGAAACATGCTTTATTGTTTATCTTATTTTAATAACTAAACAATCGAATGTAAAATTAAAAAAATGACTAATTTGTATGATTTTCTTCTTTACAGTTATCATGAAACGGAAAACTCTAGTCTGTCAGTTTGCTTCCCCTCTAGACGTAGACGTGCACAATACACCGCAGGTATGGAGCTGCTTTGAAAAACAAAAAGAACACCAACTAATTATGTTGTTCTCCTTGTTCCTAAAAAACAGGCCATCTTACTTGAAGGAAAGTACTGGAAGAGAAAATGCAACGTAATCAAGGCGGAGTATAAAAAATGGCGACGGTTTAACGTAAACAGAGCACTAGGTGCGACCAACATTGTTGATACGGTAAGTGGTAGAATATTGATTTATTTATTTATTTATTTATTTATTTATTTATGTATTCATTCATTTATTTATTTATTTATTTACTTATTCGTTTATGATATTTTTTTGAGTTTTATAATATTTTATGATTTTATTCATATATATTTTGAACAGTTGAAATGTATTTTACACATTTGATAATCGCTTTTCCATCTTTTATTTTAAAATCGGATTTTTGCGTAATGCTTGGTGTATTTTTAACACCATGAGTCGACACTACGTTAGTTACGATCGTACTGTTTATTGCTTCCGTGGCATGGTTTTGATAATGTTAGCCGGCTTTTTTTCGCAACGTGCGAAAAAATCATGCCACCAATCGAGTGTGTCTGTACGCATGTTTCCAAAAAAGAAAAATCGTCAAATCCTCTTATCTGGTGGGGCACGTTTTTATCAGCAATCAAAGTGTAGGCCTTCATTCAGCAAACTGAGCAAACGATTAGACGTGTTTGTGCTATAATGCGTAAGATAGAGTGTACTTGCGTTGGCATATTTTAGAGTGCTGTTTTTTTTTCCTTCTTACTCTCCTTTCCCTTACCAAAGCTGACCTTGATTTTCTGCGTAAGGTAGTCACTATTCGTGCATGACGTGTACGGTTCGAGCAGATCGTTCAATCATTATGTTCCGATAAGGCAGGGTAGCAGATGGCAACAGAGGTTTGTGTTGTCCAAGGTGCAGTTTAGGCTAAAACAATCGTAGCGTTAAATAGGTTATGCCTTATTTTATACATGTGTTTCATTTACATCAAAAGCTCCAACAAGCACTAAGCAATACGGGGAAGTCGTTCTTTCTAAATAAAAAAAGCTCCACTGGCCAGGAATTAGAAGGAAATATTCGAATCGTTTCGAAATGTCACTACGTAATCTTCAAAATCATACTTCCGAAATTGTATCAATATCACCAAGTACGTGATCATCGATGTCAGTGCCTGTTAATAATATAAACAGTAAGAGCAACGTTAGCTACATCCATAAATCTTCCAAAACTATGTGCTTACCGTGCAAACCAGTTTGTTGTCTAGAACAAATAATCCACCCACCAAGAAGCGTTGCTGGTTTGTCTGGCTGAGTTTTTGGAGCAGAAACCGATCGATCCACTTCCTCGCTTCAACTCGCTGCGTATTCAATGATCCAACATTGTTGCGCACCGCGACATGAACGTCTTGGATCTGTACCAATAAATAATTATTGAAAGAGAGTGAACTACCCTCAATGTATTGTTGTCTTCTTTAGTTAATATGGTCCGTTGCCATTGTATCTGACCTGATCGTGGCAGCTTTCGCACGCGTATCCCACGATGAGCAGCATGAGAAGGAACAAGCTTTCCCACAGCTGCGTGTGCAGCACCGTCAAGCCGGTGACAATCGGGACAAGCCCGTCAACTGTGCTGCAGAACAGAATGAAATACTGACAGCATAGCTGCACCTGAACCTGTACCAGCATCACTAGCAGCAGCTCCGAAAATATATGGTTGATTTCTTTCACCAAATTCACGACCGCTCCATACTGATCCACAAAAAAGCACCACTGTCGGGCGGTGTTTACCGATGCGCCAAACTGTTCCACTCGATCCTGGAGCTGCCGGAAGTGCATCTTAACAACCAGCACGCAGACGATGTATATGAGGATCGCTATCATAGTAACGTACACCCGGACCGCTTCCAAGATGGTGACATGCAACGGGAATGTTGTGCTCGAATTGTATTGACTGAGTATCAGCAGGGAAAGATAAAGCATTGTTCCGATCGTGATGGCCGTGGCGAACCTTCCCAGCCAGCGGGAAGATTTGTACCAACTATTGCTGCGATCGCCAAAGAATCGCCAGTTTCTGTCGGTGAATAGTGCATTGAACAGGGCCGTAATTCGCACACGCTTGGTAAATGCGATCAGGTGCATATACACGATGGTTACCGGCAATGTAAGCGTGTGCAACATTTGCAGGAAGTTGAAGATGCGTGACGCATCGTGGCGTTCACCGCTCCATATCTGTAGCCAGTCGAAGCATAGGTGCACACTGGCCAGTGAGATATTAATACCAAACGCTAAGAAAGACTGGTACGGGTTGACTCTAAATTGATTCTCTTTGCGACAGTAGCGACACGGTACCAGATACAACACATTGCTTACGAAGAATAGCACTCGCAGTTTTGCACACAACCGTGCCATGCCTGTTCATGAAGTGAACCTGGAAAACAACTACAACCTTTTTCAGTAGTTTAAACAACTTTTAAGCTACATTTTTCCACTCGATACTAATAATAAATAATAGCAATAAATTGGATTACTTTGCGTGATTCCACTAAGTAATTGCTTTAGAATTGCTATAGTAATTAGGTTTGCAATATTTTGCGTATCCTTTGCATTACAACATTTATTTTCGTGTCGTGACAAACCATTGCTATTACTTTTTGTCTTTCTTGCTTATCTATGGCACTCATCTTAATGAACCTTCGGGTCCGCATCGTTAGCTGTGGTGTTAAGGTTTGTGTTTAGGTACGAAAGACGCTCCGGCTGCAGCTGGTCAAACTGTACCAATATAACCAAGTATGTAAAGATGGAGCTAAGCACCTAAGAAGAATAGGTTAGTGCATGTTATACCCATTGCTATTATCGTCTATGTGCTATTTCGTCTGCTAGATCACTTGAACTAACAAAAAAGAGCTATTTATAGCAGCTTACCATATGAATCATCGCGTAATCTATATCGAACATTCCGCAGACGGAAAAATTTAATTTGCGGTTCAAGTTCTGTAGTAAAAACCGGTGTATCTGCGTTGTCACACGTGAGTTCCGATTTTGATCGTCGTCCAAACGTCGCACGAGTTGAGCCGTTTGTTGAAGCTGTAATATGGAAATAGTGTTGTTTTCAAGCTATAGCAAGCATGAAGTCGATAAGGTGGATGTACTAACCTCGCCACAGGTCCTTGTGCAGCCGGTAACAGTAAGCAGAACAACTGCACCGTAGATAGTCTGCCACAGCTGGCGCAGTGCCCACTGTACGTAATCTATTTCTAAGTTTTCCATAAACATTGGACGGTCCATTGCCAGTACCGCGTAAATATCGAACACCAGATAGACCATCTCGATTAGCACGAGCAGAACGATCATCGTCAGTGGCATCGAGAAGCACTGGTCAATCTGCCGTAGCTGTGCCGCGTATAGCTCGAACCGTTCGACGAAATAGTACACCGCCTTTTCCTGGGAAGGGTGACGTCCACAGCTCAGTTTGCCCAGTATCGACAGCTGTCTCATACGTACTCCGATCGCTCCCACACATACCCGATGAATGATGCACAGATAGCTGATACCAAAGATCTTGAGCGCCACGCTCATACTTAGTATGCGAAGGTTCATGTCCCGATGATAGAACATGTTGAAAGACACCATCGTCAGGATTCCAAATAGAAGACCAACAAAGGAGCGCCGATTGTCATACTCCATCTCGGCGCTCTCGTACCGATCAAGCAGCCAGTCATCATGGAACAGTACATTCATTAGTCGCGTGTACCGGTGCCGCCGGCCAAACGTGTTCAGCAACGTACAGGACACAATTGACACGTACACCGCAATCTCGATGCTTCCGACCGCAACCATGATGGGCGAAATGTTCTCCAGGTAGAACGCGATCATAAACTTTAGATCAAAGTACCAAAAAGGGACCGTCATACCGATGCCGAACGCAAACGCTAGTTTGTTGACGGTTCGCTGTTCAAATTGATCGGTTTCTGTGTTGTAGCTGCAGGGTACGAGATAGAATAAGGCCGCGGCTTGGAATATTCTAGCGTGTCGCCTGTAGTAGCTGGACATTGCTGAATGGCCTGCGGCCCCGAATGGCACCGTAAGAAGCGTACCACGCGAACTGACTGAACTTACATCATAGCACCGTTTGAATTCCCATCTTTTAGCCTGTGACGTCGATTAGCACTAACAGAACATCTGCTAGGTTATTGTGTTATGACTTATTGGTTATTGTACTTCGGACTTTGACGTACATTAATTAGCTTCGGAGCCTTCAAGATAAAATATTCATGCGCTTGATGGATTTGCGGGTCAACCGACGCGTTCTGTTATATGCTTTCGGTTCTATTTAATGAGG
>AXCO02008523.1:0-13285 GCA_000473525.2 Anopheles melas
ACACACACACACACACACACACATTGGCCTGCGGGTCGCGCAGAATCCGAAATACCGCGTACCCAACACGAATTCCAAAAGTACCAATAACAATAACAACAACACATCGACACACCGTCGAACAATGTTTGGCTGTTCACACGCACCTAATTTTTGGAGGACAAAAATGATTGACAGATGCTCAGGGCCTTCTTGTTGCTGTGTTGAATTTGTTTTGTTGTTTATCCGTCTGGAGCTTTTCAATCGCCATTTACACTGAGCTTCGAATACACGCACTCATTTCACAAAAACCGTACAGGTATTGCAAAATACCAGGCGATTAGAATGCTTATCGGGTTGAGGCAACCTATTAAAACTCACAATCCATTTGCTATTGCTTCTGCTACGGTGGTGGCTATCTGCGGAACGAAAAGCGACCGACGTGCACCCACAATCCTTACCGTTCAAACTCGCTGAGAGAACTGATTTTTTTCCTCTCTTAGTCAGCTTTCGAACCTGTAAAATGTCATTCCCTCTCACTCTTTCTCGCTCCGTTTCTTTGCTTACTGCGTGAGCGAACGCGGTGTCCGATTCTCTCAAACAGTGGGACCAAATGCGGACACAGGTGAATGAAACCACTTTAACCCGAATATAGCCATAGTGCAGCAACGGAATGTAAATGAAGGAGTCTACTAAATTGTTCTACGTATTTCGATTTTCTGAAAAAATCAAGAAATAGCTCACGGAACAACAACAAGGAAAAATTAATGCTAGCTCAATAAAACTGATTGCCTTTGCAAAAACTGAGAAATGAGAGCCATCTGCGAGAGAAAATGCAACCTATCGCACTCTAAAGTCTCTCCAGGGTTGACTTCAACAGTGCAAATACGCCTTCAAACCTGTTTTTCAAGTTTTTTCTTCTCGCTCACGCCGACAGACACCATGAGCGGTCGATTAACTTCATAAACGGTCCCTTTCTTACGTTCTTCATGGAATATTTTCGCTCATGAATTCTCGATACGAGTTGTTTATATTGAGCTACCTGCTTCGTCTATCTCTCTTTCTCTCTCTCTCTCTTTCTTTTTATCTCTCGTAACTTAACTTTACTCAATTATAACCTAACTATGATACTTGCTCATGAGCCGCAGTACCATGTTGCTAGAGTGTACTTATAAGAAATTCATTTTTTATAATCTATGGAATAAATAGTAATTTAAAAATTAATTATAAAAAACAATGTTCTGCTTATTTTAAATTTTATTTACTCTTGTTGTACATATTGATTTATTTTGCTCTTTTTAGAAATGATTATTTGATTCATATTTTTATTAAAACATCAATGCGATCAAACATAATAAGATCGACGTATAATTTAAAATAAATATTTTGAGTACATAAATATAAATTCTTATGTTTAATAAAACTACAGGGCTATCTTGAAGGATGGACCAAGAAGATGGGACGAGAAGGGTTAAGTTCTAATGTTAAAAAATCGAAAATAGTATACTTGTACCTGATATTATAATTTCAATGAGGTATTTATTAAACTTAAATTCAACACAATTTAAAAGTTATTCATATTTACTAATTTGTTTATTAGTTAAAAGGTGAACAACTGTTTTCTTATGACTGATGTCCTTTATTAGCAATGTATTTGACACTTTAGATAAATTTAAAGATTCTACGTGAATTTATCAATGTGCGGTCAAAACGTTACTTCCTCTCGCAAGATTGTTTCTGTCTCACCGTACCATTCTTTACCGATGGATGTAGACTCTTGGCACATTATCCGATTTCTTTCCTGGAACACGTAACAATAACAAAAGAGTGAATTTCACGAATTTCATCATCGAACAAACATTTTACCGAGCAGCGGATGAAAAGCTACACATACACCAATGCAAACGGCATCCTCCCACATACCGCAAGCAAACTGAGGTAACCTTGAAATTTCTCCTTTCTGTAAGCTGATTCGGGTTCATCTGAAACGGTTTTGTGGTATGAATGAAATCGATAGCTTTTATTCCAATTTTCTTACTGCCGTTTACATTATGGATGTTTGAATGGCAGTGGTGCAACCGAAATACTTAGAGCAATTGCTTTTACTGTTGATGAATTTTGTTTGTTGATGACAACACAACGCACAAGACGATGTGTTTTTACACGCTAATCCAAGAAAGATCAAGGGCATGTCGTATGTAAAAATGCATTTAAAGTTTGTTTGTTTTTTTTTCTACGAAAAGCTCCAACGAAAGGCCTTAAACAGTCCCTAACAAATAATGCATTTGCATCAAGAATGTTATGCTATATCCCCAGAAATCATTCATGCTTCACCACGGGAGGTCAGCATTTCGATGGTTTCAGCGATATTACGAATCAGAATACGAGTGATGGCTGCACCGCCAGGAAACTGCCAAAACGATGCGAAGCTAAGCGAAGATACAATATTATTGTTATTATTTTTGGACTCCAGATGGCAAACGAAACAGCAATACTCAAACAACGCTTCAAGGAAAATTTCGTGCTTCAGGGAAATTAAGCTGTACGTTACATTTTACAGACAACCTTTTCCATCCAGAGGATGCAGCGTATCGAAAAGGCGGACACGGAATCAACGTTCAACGTTTCTGCACTACCTTTGAATGTGCCGTCCGTCCGAATCACGAGTGTGTAAGAGTTGGTGGCTAGACCTCCTGTGGGGAGACAATAATTTAAAGCGTTTTTTACAAAGCCTGACAAACACGATTTACCATGCAGTTGTGTTTTTCTGTGTTCTGGCCAACTCCCCCTGAGGCTGTAATCAACAATGAAAGGGTAAATATGTGGATAAAAAAAAATCAAAATTATAATTATTATTGGCAGGCTCTGTTTAAGTTTCAAATGGCATTTAGTTAGGCCTCATAAGTTTGCCAAACCATTAGTATAGACTTTGCATAAGCTGTAACAGTAACACGGCCAATAGAAATTACAAGTGTATTTACAGCAATTACTAAATTAAAAAAAAAAACAATGATAAAATTTCCTACAAAATTTCTAAAAGATCTTTACTTGTTGATATTACATTTACTCTCGTAATGTATGAACAATTACTACAAGTTATTTTACATTGGACCTGTAAAGAGAGCTTTACTAACTATCTACTTTTTACTCGTATGTCATATATGACTTTTAATAATCTTTAATTTTTGTTAGCAATGCCTTAAATAGTTTTTTTAAGTTTAATTTATTTACTCTCTTTAGTTTAATTTATCGAAATATTATTACTGCTATTGAGGCTTTTTTGCAATATATTGTTCGATTTGTGCTTATTAAGACATTCATATGACTATGTAGAAGAGAAAAATATTGAGTTTAAACACAAGATCATGCATTAGATTTGAATCCTAGAAATATAAAAGGATATCAACACACTTTAGCACGAAGAGGTTTTTAGCTTTAACCCTTAAATTCAACACTAAACTAGCATTGCAACAGGATAAAAACTAACATTAACCCCGAACACAATTCTTCCCGATACGGTCTTGAGATGCCAGATGCCTTGAAATCAGTTTCCAAGGCAGCGTGCATAATGCAATTATAATTGTGCGAACGAGACCATATATCCACAAAAGAACAGTGACAACAATGCAATAAAGCAAAACAATTCATACCAGTCCAATCTGTAACTGACTGCAACTGGAAACTTATGTTGAAGAACATGAACAAGATAGTTCAAACTGATTCGAGCCGCTCGGGCGTATGAAAAGGTCCTAGAAGGATCCATATAACTCGGATCCAAAACACCGCATCATGTATGATGTACATCCTAGCCGCCTAGTTCGGGTCGGTCGAAACAAACTTGCAGAACACATGAAGAAACGAACGCGTACGAAATGTAAATCAGAAAATTATATTAATGCTCAATCCTACCAGGTTCTAGCCTTCTTCTCTTGACGTATTTCTTATGTCATAAAAAACTCAACGTCCTTCTGGATGACCATTGGGAAAACAAATTTGATTGCAGAAATTTATGCGGCTACGCGCTGCTTCGACAAATTGTCCACAACAAAAAGGCAAAATTTCGTACTGAGACAAATTGATTGTGCTACGTACAATCTTGAGGATTGTATTGTAATTGCACTGTATATATTACGCATATAGAGGAAATATATCGGCGATACATAGTGCTTATTGAAGTAATAGTTTTTTATCCGATTTCTTAACTAGTTCTTCCTTATAATACTTGTTAAATTATTGGACATGAAAACGAAAAACGACAATCGTTTCCAAACATTTCTGCACACGTAAGCAATGCTTATACTGTTATGGGAATATAGGCTAGATTTTACAACTTTAAACGATGAGTACAATCGATCGTTCATCGTGAAAGTAAGATAATTTCAACAAATTGAAAACAAAAGAATCTACACTATAAGTGCATTAGCTTGACTTAAACTGATCGATCTAGCTTAGCTTACCGATGATCAATCATATCTTATTAAACGCATTTACATGATGACCAACCGGTACTGTATAACGCTAATACATCGTAACGTTCTTCCCGAGCCGCTCGTTACAGGGGTCATTCCTTCGGGTTATCGGGTGCTGCAACTCCAAAGGGAAGAGCAGAATTTGATGTGCTATCGTTTTTTTTTCATCCCCTTTCCCCGTTGCTCGGGCTAACAACGCAAAACAGAGCCCGGCGACGAGAAGTATCTGGAATAGCATGGATAGCATGGTTAGGGATTAGGCATATAAGTGGAGCGGTTGGGGGTTGATGCTGTGGTGGAAAAATTATCACCTTACCGTTTGATGCGGACAGCTCCACTAGAAACCAGCTGCCTCAGCTGCCAGCTGTTCCGAGCCGACCTTGGTCGATTGGGGCTCTTTCCGTCGGTCCCGACGCCTGTCTGTGATGATGTGGCGTGCGCGATCTCGTGGGCACTTCATCGGCCAACAAACGGCCTAACGGGACCATCGAATCAGTGATCTTTCTCCTCCGGGCAGCCCTCGGCTGGACGTAGAGATGTTGCTATTCTAGCGTGAACTTCACGAACGGTTGTTACTCCGGCAGAAACCGGATGGACGGGAGAAATATGCAGCTCCAAACGGGCGGTACACGTTCTCGGACCCGAGCGAACGGGCGGACATTCAACCGTTTCGCCATGTGGTTCAATAAACATACACACTTTAAATGCACACGAGCACGGATGGCAGACAACTCTTTGGTTTCTTGCTGGTTAGAATCATGGCTTGTGTGAACCGAGCCTCGTCTTGTCGTCGACTGCTGGGACTCGGTATACGATCGAACGGGAATCTTCAACGGGCATGTTGTGATAGACACGGGAGGGTACCACTACGTCACATCACATGGATCTATGTTTACTTCTAGCTCTATACTATACGAGCGTACCAAGTGAAAGCAACGTAGCGGCGTACCCCCGTGGCCACTGTACTGTCCGTAACTGGTCATTTACACTGTATGGCTGGACGTTCTACGAGGACATCGAAACCGGTTGAGGCGTTTGTATTGGCTTACGCAATACTTTAATTCCAGCAGAATTAAACCTCTAAACCTTCGAATATTATTCATACTTGTATAATGCAGCTTACTAGAAATAAATGTTTTTACATAAAATTAATATATTGAGGTCCAACGTCTTTTTGTGGGTATTTCATAAATTCAGTATATCGTCTTCAACCGATAGTTTTGAGTCTCAGGTAAAGATGGCTTTAAATAATTCATGTAAACCCGACCGACATGTACATTCATCCCATAATAGATTAATTCACTATTGCCAAACACCGTTTTCATCGAAAAAGGAATCGAATCAGCTAAATTCTCCCTTTACACGCTCGCCTCGTTCAGTACGGAGAGATGCATTCCACTGCTTACCGGAGTTCGCAACAGAGCGCAACCCGCAAGCGAGGGTTTCACCGTAACCGTAATCTACTCGCGGCAAAAGCTGGCTCGCATTGCTGGGAGTCCCCTTTACTGGCGGCCCTTTTTCGGTGGACGACTCGATCCAGTAACACGTGCGGTTTTGCATTTTGTCGCCCGTCACCCGCCTGTCATAGGGTGATGGGGGTCTAGTCGACACAGCGACGTTACGAACCTCGTCATCGAGCTAAATTGCAAACCATGTTGCGTTTCAGCGGACCTGAAAATATAGCTGGTACATACCATTGCTGTTGCTCCAATAAATCTACCAACCAGCGAGCGTACCGCACAGTATGATCGAAGCTTGGTCAAGCACCGGTGATTGGTGATAGTTCACGAGCCAGGTAGATGGCTAAAATCGTCCAGATTGGCGCTCAAACGTTGGCGCTGGTTTCGCTGCTTGATTGGACGGTTGAGTCCTGGCAATGCAGAACCGGGAGCGGATCGTTTGCAAGGGATTTGATGTATGCGCACCAAACATGTTCATGTCTATTTCATGCTGTACGATCCAATGTCATCCTTCGCGGGTCTGGTACTCTAGCTCCCAGTGCTTTATGGATAATTACTGTCATCGATCAGGCGCTGATGCTCTAGACGTCGAGAGTATTGGATAAAAACCGGACAATCAGGATATGACCAAGTAAACGTATTTTGAAATATTTCATCTTACTGTGAGTAGCGTACACCGAATAAGAACAAAAAAATTGCGGTATATTTTACTTGCAGACCTGCTTGGTTCCTCCCACATCAAGCAAAGATATTTTCTTCATATTTTCTTCAATAAACCCTTCCAGATGTCTTATTTATCTTTCTCCTAATAAACGTCAATCTATCGCCAATCTTACTACACTTGCCTCAACAACAATGTTTTCCGTAATGTTTACCAGGTAGATTTCCATCATGCAACGCGCAAGATTCACTCTCAATGGCGAACAAAACTGTTTACAACAACATCCAACCTGCTTATTTGCTCGACTTCATAGTCGTCCAATGTGCACCGTCAGTTAGACGCTAAGCGATCACTATTAGTACCAAGCTATCTGACGATCTTCATTCAATGTCCAACCAACCGGTTGCTAACAACACAGCATCAGCGGTAGCTTTTGGCACGGTACATCGACTTCAGTAAACGACCCCCCCCCTCCCCCCGAAGATGCCGAATGTTTGGAAGCAAAAATCATTAGTGTCACTAGTGTGCGAGGGAACTAGTTTAGCTGAGCTAGCGCGGCACGGTTGACGATCGACGGTGGAGTCGTGCAGTAATCCCCACCCCAAATGCGGGGTGATCGCTAATCCATATCGGGTAGAGTTGCTAGTGGCAAGGTGTCAAGATGCATTACGTCCAACTTGCCCATCGTTTTGGGACCGTTGACTCCAGGCGAAGATAAATGGTTGTACAAAATTGTGCTCAATTTGGCACGACGATGAAGAAGTAACGCAGCGTTATTGCATACTCTCTGCAAATGACCCAGGCATAGATTGGTATTAAAAGTAGACTTTTCTAATATTTTTTTCTCTTTTTGTATGAAGTATGTGTGAGTGAAAAATATATTTCGTCAATCAGTCCTTTGCCACATATTTAATATAATATTAAACATTTTGCATAAGAGTAAACCCATTAGTAGTTTGCATTACTCCAGTAAAATAAGTAAATTTCGCCTCTCTTAAAAATGTTAGATGCTAGCTTTAACACACCGATTTCCACCCAAACCGTTAGTCTAACCCTTACCATTCAACGAAACCACCCTGTTTTTTTTTTATAAACGTGATGTGTTTCCTACATCTTGCGGTATTTTTCATCACTTCTTAGCATGTGGAAACACGTGAGAAAATTCAATCAATAATCGATCTAAAACCCCCATTTCAGTGAGGAAACATGACTTTGCGGCCACTAGCAATAGCAATAGTTTCCGAATAGCTGGCTTTTAAATAACAACGATTTAATTGCACCAGCTGCTAGTGTGTGCTGGCCCTAACGCTACTCTCAATGCTCCAATTGTAGGAGAAGCTGCCAACTTACAATCAACAGTAGAGCAACCAAGGTAAGTGTTTGGTGGCCACGGCAACATTTGGGGGAGCTCACTAAACGTTGTTACGATAGTAATCGGAATGTTTTGTTGTGTTTCTCACCCACCTTACCACCCCAACCATTGCCAGCGTGTAGTTTGTGCCACCTTCTTCCATTGCTGTGAATGATCGGAGGTATACTTGGGTGAAGGAGGTTTTCGTATGGGAGTAAGAAAAAAAAAAACCAACAACAGTACCGGTTCCAATCGATGGTTGTGGTTTGATCTTTAAAAAGTTTGAATTTTTGGGACCGGATGCAACCATCGATACTCACAATTTGGTGGGCTCTTACCATACTGACGATTTTAACCCACGATCCCAACATAGGACCCCAACGATAATTGGGTGATAAAGCTCCCTCAGATTTTTGTTATGTTTTTTTCAAAAAGGCTCATCGTCGGTACCATCAGTTTACAAAAAAAAGAACTGCGATCATCTACAAACAGATCGCCTCGGGGCGCGATTTGGAGAAGGATTGCTACAAACGATCATGTGCTCTGCGCAAGGACGCCTGGTTTACCATTTCCTCGAAAGCCTGCCACCAGAGCCTGCGGACCGAACCCTCCGGTCACTTTGTGCCGATATTTAAATGATTATTTAGCGTTTTGCTGCACGATGCACGAAAAGCCGCTTGAATATGGTGGCGCTTGATACCGTCAGGTTACGTGTTTGGGAACCCAGCCAATCTGTGAAAGAAGGGGCTACCACCATCCAATTACGAAGGTTCAAAATCACCGCCAGAATCTCAATCGCCGCAGAGGGGACATGTTTTGTAACCTGGTAGGTTGGCCGCTGCGTGAGTGGCGCTACACGTTAGGCACAAGTTTTCAAGCGAAGCTTGAAGCCTTCAAGCGCCGATGTCAATTTACATTTCTTCATGGTGAATTACTATTTGAAGTAGGGCTAATCGACGCCTACGAACGTGTTTGACCATGTGCACGCAACTGTCCTAAAACTGGACAGATGGTACATTTTCGAGAAAATACTATTTATTTGTCATACAACATACAAATCTTACAATCAATTGGGCCTGTACGCGATCATTTGGCGCATTGATTCCAAGAAAAAGTAAGTGTTTATAATTAAAATTAGATGCAATAAACTTTGAAGCAAGAGTGACTGTACGAGTTTAATATACTATACATTTAATATGAACGGTGACAGAGGTAACAAGAATCACATACATGTTTTCCCATAATTACGATAAAAAAAGGGTTAAGGTTTGAGTAAGGTAGCATTAAGTTAGGCTATATGTACATTAAGTTTAATTACTAAATTGTAATTTTATGCTGTAGAAGCCACTTTGTTGCACTGTTTCCCAAGAACTATATCAGATTTCGTATCGTTCGTAATAGAATCTCTAGGATAGGAGCTTCTGTCATATCAGCAAATCCTACCGATCGGTACGTCAAGCCAGTGCGGCCGTGTTTGAGGAGGTTTCCTTTTTCTACTGCTGAATAAACATTCCCCCCGGTGTTCGGTGTGAGAAACAGCCAATAGAAATGGGTGGAGGAGAGGAGATCGTGGCGTTGGAAAAAAAGGAACGGGGTAAGAATATCTTGTTTGGAATTTCCGCACCAACGAGTAGGAAACTCTGCCACATAGCAAAATTCTGATGATGGGCATTATGTGGTGCACCTTGTCATTGGAGAGCTGTCTGTGAGCTCGTGTGAACGTTTTTGTCCCCCCGTTAGCTTTGCGTTTCTGCAACCGACTGGCATCGAGTATCTATTGAGACGTTGCACTTTTGCACGAACGCTCTACAAGCTGGTGTTCCTTGCTGATTTCTGGACATTCTTCATTTTTCTTTCTACCTCTGTTTCTCAAGAAAGCAAAAGTGTCTCCTCATAAAACACCAAATATAAGTGTTTGCGGTCGTGTGAAGTTGGGAAAAATACTTGATAATGGTTGTGCAATCAGGGTTGAATAGATGCGTTATTAACCCTGGGTATGCACTATTTCTTGGTGGCTCTTTGGAATCTTTTTTCTTATGTCTAGACTCTAGACTTTACATCTCTACTCTCATACTCTTTCTTCCTTCACGAAAGGCATATGCTTAGCTGGAAGGCTGGTAGCAAGAACGTGATAAAATTCCAAATCAAGATCAGCATCTTCGCGCATTCCTTCAATGGTTATCGCTGTTTATTTCTGCTCTAAGAACGCCATCATGTTCGTGACTAGAAAGAATGTTGCCTAGGGCAGTGATGCTTCATAGTTGGACACGGTGTATGTTTAATAAGATTAACATAGATTTCTTTGTGCTTGCTCTAGTTTGTAAGGAAAAACTACAATGAAGAGCACATGTACTATAAGGTGCTTAATGAATAAAAGGAATCTTCCACTTTACAGTTGTTGGTGTAAAAGATTTTTAAATAATACAACTTCCTACACCGTGCACAAAGGTAACCTCGATTGCATCAGCAAGCAGTCTGCAGTTCTATTATCTTGTCGTTGACCTAACCCACACTGAAATGGTTATCCATCGATTGCCCTGACAGGCGCTGATGGACAATGATTCGAACTTATGTCTCATGAACTATCAACGACGAACAAAGAGTAGGTGAAATATTGAGTCTCCAAGTAAAAGTAACACATAAACGCCAATGTAACATACCGGTCAAAAGCTCGTGGTTTGTTCGTGGTGTCTCGAGTTGTCCGTATGATCTGATCTTTGCATGGAACGCTAGTGAACTGACACCATCGCTTGTGGTCAGCTGATGGTGTGCGGTGGCGATGGCAGAAGTCATCTATTCGATCGAATCTTTCCACATACCCTTCCTCCCTTCCGCCCCAAGATTCCCAGGAAGGGTGCAGTGAAAGCTTTAGAGCAACCTCTCAGAAGTGCATTATTCAACGTTTATCGTCGCTGTCACTGCGCAGCTGTGGTCATGCCGGAAGACACTTTCATCAAACTGTTCACGGTGGTGATCCGAGACGATTGCACACTGATTGTGGTATTGTAAATTGAAACGAAACAAAAAAAAATCAATAGAGCCTCGCGGAAAAGGGTGTTAGATAGGAAATTAAAACCTTTCGATGGAGTAATGGTGGTTGCATTTCCTATTACTTCATGTAGAAATATTATATTAAATAGTATGCTGAGAAGCTAGTTGATGAATAAAAAAAAACAGTCAAAACATCCAGCAAAGTTTTTGTTCTGCGAAACCGAGTACAGAGTTTGCATTCAAAATATTTCACAACCATTAAGCATACTAAACAGTGAACGAAATAACCCGTTTCTAACTCTGTGCAATCGATTATTTGTAGCATTTGATCAAACAGCATTTGACCAGGCACTGTAACCACTCTGTACTACTTTATCCACCGTTTCCGTTACAATGAAGACATTAAAGCGCACCAAGTGCTTAGCTTAATCGTGAACTTAATTTAACACGGCTCTCTTGGCAACGCGGTGTCAATTGGCGTGGTTGCTACGCTTTCGCTTTTACTCCACTTCACTCGAGGCTCGAGGATTCGCCATGTCCACGAATAATGAGTAAGAAGCAAACTTCTTCGCACCCTGTCGTGTCTATTTCGTTATAATTTGCTTCCCATATCACTTCCCTCGCCCAGCAAACAGCCCATTTGGGAACGGTGCAAAATTGGTTTCTTTCGTGCGAAAATACCCATCTTCCAGGCGTCACCTTCAGCGATTTGTTGAATTTGCTTAGCCACCCATCGATGACAACACGCGGGCTGGCGCGGGCTGGTTGCTACCACGAGAGATGCTTAAGGGCTCCCGTGCCCCGTGCGAGAAAAATAGGTTTACGTTTTCGCAATTTTCTCGCGCGGGAAGCGACCTATTTCGTGCCTAGCCTTGCACGATATGCGGTTAAGAAAATTTAGGCCAAAAGGCCGGAAATCACCTTGTGGAAGCACCGGTGCAAAATTGACGAAAGTAAAAATAATTCACGGAGCGGAGCACGGAACCATCGCCGTGGAGGTGCTTTTAACCGATTTTTACGATTGAATAAGTATTGATTTGGCCTCAATTGATTTGTCGGTTTAACCGATTTAATAAATTTTCGAATAGAATTTGGAAAATAAACAGCCACTTTCAGTTGCAATACATTACATCTTTTTTTAGTAAAAAACGGTCAATGTTTCTGAATGTGTTGCTGTATAACAAAAGTGTTTCTTGTTACGCACAGCTGTACTGGAAAATAGCGAAATTATACTTACCCTTTTGCTGACTGATCGACAATATGAACCTCAACAACCGTATAGGATCAAAAACACACAATCTTATTATAAAGCTTTGCAATAAGTAGTTAAAACTACGCTCGTTGGAAATTGTTTCGCCAAATCGTACTATTCTAATGATATCACTTCACTTACGATCGACATGACATCGGAAAGCAAACTGACGTGACAAACTCCGTCCTGTGATCGTTCTGGCTTTGCTGATCTGCGTCTGTAATGTAAACTCGACCCAGACCTCCTCATATTGCTAGGGTCGACATTATCGCACATTCCATGGCATTGGGTGCCAGGCAAGTGAACAGAACACAGTTCTTTGATGACGATGGCACTTTTCGAAACAATATTTTCTGTACGCTCCCGCAGAAGGTTGTTCGCTTCAAGAGGGTGTCACACACATGTCTCTCTTACTCTTTCAGCGGAACCACGGCGTTCGCTATGCGGATCGGTATACGGATCGATCATATTACAAATTGCTCTAGCTATCTCAGTCGTTTGCGAAGTTTTCAATGACTTGCCGGTGGACGGATGACGGTGTGTGACTTGTCCCTGCGCCGGATATTGTCCGTCCGCAGCTTTTTGCATACAGAAGCATAACTTTGCAAGCGGTTGGCGACTTCCTTAGTTTATTTGCGTTTTATCATACCCTTTTCTTATGCCGGCTCTGTGACGATAGCTGCAACGTATACGAGTTTCGCTCTCTAAGCATAAGCTTAACTTGTTTGCTGTCGGTACAAATCAATGTTTCAATGCGAATAATTTTATTTTACACTAATATAGAAGCTTAATGCACAGTCTGTCGGTCTAATTGCTATTATTTTGAACAAAGGGTAGGAAGTAACTGACACAACAATATAAATTACCGTTGTTTTAAGGAAGGTTATGTATAGACAATCGATAGAAATTAGACATAATGTGCATGAATAGAATTACTCTTAACTCAAAGGATTGTGCATGAATAGAATTACTCTTAACTCAAAGGATTGCTTTTAACTTATAAGGTCATTTAAAAGAGTTCATTCGAAATATACACATGTTCGTTGTCATTTCTGTAGTCCTTTCTATTTGTTAAGAAGTAATCATATTTGCGTGTTTATCTGACAGCATAAACAGCTTTCA
>AXCO02008529.1:0-13356 GCA_000473525.2 Anopheles melas
TTTTTTTCTCTTGTAAGCCGTTCCAGCACCGTGTTGCTGCGCGCATAGTATTTGTGTTGCGAAGCAGTTGTTTCGCACAATAGATGGAACAGAATGTGGTTCCGAAGGAAAGCAAAGCGACACGAGCAAATGTTCTTGTTGTATCTATCTTCCAGTAAATGATTTTAAATCTTTTAGCCATTTCCTTTGTTGCCTGTCAGTTCTTCTGAGCAATAAGAATCACATTTTGATCTTCGATCTGCTTTACCGCGCGCGTGTGTGTGTGATAAATCTAATTCCTCAACTTGCTCTTTCTACTACTTCCCATAAAATGCTTCCTGCCGGCATATCGCGCCTCCCGGATCGACGTGTAACGGCAACAACAGGACATAAAATGTGTACAGCTGGATGATTTCCCCGATGAGGATGGGATGGACATGTCCGATGACGATCATTCTGTCTCCTCGCTGCCATGCAAAAAGGCTCGCTGGGAGCAGGATCATAAGGTGTGAAATTGTACCAGAAAATTAATTCACCAAACTCTAACATACTTGTACGACACACACTGTACTTACGGACGTTTTTTCGTGTTGTTTGCTCCCCCTATTGTAGGACCACGCGGCCGATACGGATCGGGGCACGGCGGACAGTGCTGCCGAGCATCAGTCCCTGCACGACAGCGAGCTCAAGATGAAGATCCTGCACATTGAGGTGCTGCAGGAAACGATTCGCAACCTGCAGACCCAGCTGCTCGAAAACAAAGCCAAAGAGACGGAACGCCAGAACCGCATCTGCGAGCTGGAGGACGAGCTGAAGGATGCGAACGTGAAGCAGCTGCTGCTGAAGACGAAAATAGCCACCAGCAAGGCGGCCGCATCCAGTGCCGCGAGCGTATCGTCCTCGGGCAAGGGCGGTGACTCGGAGAGTGAAGAGTGTCCCGCGGTCCATTTGCCGGACGGTGCCCCGCTGGCCACGCCGGTGGAAATGGTAAGCAAAGCGACGGAAACGGCCGCTGCCGATGGGCCGACGGTGCCGGTGGTGCCGAACGAACGGGAAGCCAAAATGCTTGCCTTCGCCTCAACGTTTCTTATGATCAACCCGCACGGTGCACCGTTCGAGCAGGTCTGGGCGTACGTCGGTCGGTATGTGAACGAGATGAAGCCAAAGGAGCTGGAGGATATGTTTGCCCGCTACCGGCAGCTGTTCGAGCGGTGCAGTGCACCGGCTGGTGGCGAACAGCAGGTGCGGGGCGACGGGCAGAATGCCAGCAGTATCCCATCTAGTCCCTGCTATAGATTTATTGCCCACACGGCACCCGCGGTACAGTAAGACAAATAGCTCGCTTCTAAAGCTTGCCGAGAGATGTTAATTTAGTAATAGGTTTTTTTCTCTCTTGTTGTTGTTGTTGCTTTTATTCAGCTTTATCTTTGAACAATCATTGTGGCACGGTAGATGTTGCAAAATTGTGACAGTGAAATTTTATTTCAATTGCCATCGTGTTGTGTACCGTATATACCACGTGTTGGTACTTAGGACGTTGTGCTGGTGCTTTAAGAAAAGCAGCACCATATATTGTGTTCCTTTTATTTTTCTTTAAAAAAGAACCCATTTAATAATATTAAGACACTCATGATAATTATTGTACACCTGTTTGCTAATCCCAATCGCTTTTCATTTCTAATATCTGGGCAGACACATGAAAAAACCAGTGATATCGTTCGACAAAACAAAAACCCAAAAAGGCCGAAATAATACAGCGTAGTAATACAACACGAAGGTGCTTTTTTAACCGGCTGGTTTTATACTCACAGCAGTCAATAATACTCGCATGTGTATGCTGGGGTGTAGACCTGGGTACTACAAATACGCCAGCTTAAACTCTCTATAGTACCTTCGCGTACACCCATTAGTAGCAAGCTCTCCATTTTTATATGTCATCAATCTTACCAATGTCTTCCTCGTTCGAGTGCGCATACACTTCGGTGCACCTATATAGTTCAGTAAAAGTAAAAGTAAAAACAAAAAACAAAAAAAAGCAAGAAACAAATCGATAGTGCGTGACGTTATGTTTTATGTCTCGCACACGTACCAAATCAAAAGTGTGCGTGTTTTTGATGCGGGAAAGTGAATTATTGCGAGAAGCGTGAAGTGAGAATGACGAGATAACGAAAAAAGAACGATTGATAATACTCGGTTTCAATTGAATTTAGAAAATCGTCAGTCAGAATAGGAAAAGGCTAGTTTATGCGTTTTCGTAAGCATCTTGAACCTGTAGACCAATACAAAAGATGGCCATTTAATTTATTGCGGAACCGGACAGGAAAAGCGAAAAATAGTTATACCTAATTTTCTAATCCATAGCTGTGTATATGTTTGTGATGTGGTGTAAAGCATGCAATGCAAGGAAGGGGTTTGTTGCATCTCGTTGTCCAGTTTAAGTGTCATTACTCCTCGTGTTCGTTTAACGGTCATGCTCGATTAGGTGCACTTCGTTTTTTTTTTATTTCTCTCTCTCTCTCTCTTAATGTCAAACTTATTAGTCTTTATTTTTTAGTGTGAATAATGAATCATTCAACGTATTTATTACTATATTGTTAGTGCAAAAATTTTAAACAATGCAAAGAGTGCAATGCTGTTGTTCGTTTTCTTCTACCAAAACATATTACTCGTAACGGATGGTGTATGTACAATGGCTAACATACGTAAAACACTATTACCTTTTTTAGGCATTAGGTCCTTTTTGTATTTTTCAGACGAACAGCAGCAAAAAAAACAAAACAATTCAAATACTCATTTATTACTACTACTATTACTACTACCCAACACAGCCTTTAAAGTGTTGTGGATAAGCACTGCTGTGTGATTGTGTCTATTATTATAGTTCCGGTTGTTCCCGCCCGTCTGCCTGAAGCATAAATATGCCCTCTTTTAAAAAGTGAAAATGACCCGCAACGTTGCGGGACTTACACACGGTGTTTAAAAGCAATGCAAACAACTAACGAAAAAAAACACACACACAACAACCATTAACTTTTCATACCTATAAAGCCGACAGTGAGTACTTCTAAGAAAGTGTCATTTTAAGAAAGCATACTCTTTATTGTCAATTATCGCGTTATAAACTACAATACATAACGAGAGAAAGAGAGAGTGAAGGAAAATGAAAGTAATAAGTAAAAAAAAAAATAGCGAAAAAAGCTTCGTTCGCGTAGGGACAGCTGCATCTGATGAGTGAGAATATCTA
Source organism: Anopheles melas (assembly GCA_000473525.2). Classification (NCBI taxonomy): domain Eukaryota; kingdom Metazoa; phylum Arthropoda; class Insecta; order Diptera; family Culicidae; genus Anopheles; species Anopheles melas. Next base: position 3,224 of record AXCO02008529.1, read on the forward strand.
TATTATGGACAGTAAAACAACAAAACTACAATAACTCGATGATATGAATGTACTGATAAAGAAAAAAAGCTACAGCAGCGCAACTGCAAGCACGTTTTTTAAGGCATCGTGTTTTGTTGTTCTCCCAGTAGTTTTCACAAAGTACTTTACTAAAAATAGCTAAATATGGAATTATAAGTTGGGGTCGGGGACTGGATAGGGAAATTAGAATACACACGGTTGTGGGGAAAAAAAGTGCTGTTAGAACCAGTATCTATTGGGGAAGTGTGCATTTTACCTGGCAGCTCCTATACCAGCCCTTGCCGCCATTACGAAACTAGTCCGGGCGTGTAGTGCCCGTTTCCTGTGTTGTATCTCAATTATTCATGAAGTTACTTAAACCAATGCCATACTATACTTGCCTACCTTATATACACATATACCATTTAACTCCTTACAATACAAAAACAAAATAAAAACAAGACCAATAAAAGGTTGTTGAAGTGCGACAACTTATCAACACAAAACAGTAAAAGCAATCTTAACGTTAATTAACGTCGGGCGGTGATGTACTTTATTCCCAGCTGCCCCATAGTACCACTCACCTCCCTAGGGCATTGAGAGGGAAGCATATTCGATTGTTTCATTCCCTCTAATTAATGGTCGCGTAGACGCGTTTGTATTTGTCCTCATTCAGTTGTGTTGTTTGCGTAACAAAAGTGCAAAATGTTCAAATTTTCGTACAATAAACCAAAAGTGAAACAAAATTGTGCTACAAACCTCTAGAAACCTCTCTCCACAAAACAAAACAAAAAAAAAATCTATCCGAATCATGTAGCAATCGGACTCACACTAGCAACGCGCCGGCGTTCGCACCTTAACGCTTTTCCTTCTTCTGTGCCTTCTTGTCCTTGGCCAGCAGGCCCACGCCCGTGTCCCGCATGCGAATGCCCTTGAGCGTGTTTTTCAAGCTCTTGCGGCCGTGGATTTTCGTCCAAAACTGATGCATCGCGTCCGCCACCAGATCCTTCTCCTCCTCCTCGATCGAGTTCGCATTGTCCATGCGCAGATGGCGCCGCATGCGCTCCCGCTCGAGCTCCTTCTCCTTCAGCTTGATTTCCTTAATCTTCGCCTCGAGCAGCCGCTGCCGGCGCATCTCGCGCTCCAGCATCCCGGACAGGGCGGGCTTATCGTTCGCCGAGCTGAACGTCAGGTTGTCCGAGATCTCCGTCAGGTAGATGGCCCCGTTGTCCGTGCCGTTCGCGATCAGCTTGCCCGCCTTGTGGACGCGCACCGACCAGAGCGGTGCGTCGGACAGCTTCAGGCGCAGCACCGGCCCGTCCAGCCGGTGGATCACGTCCCACGCGTCCATCACGCCGTCCATCCGGCAGATGAACACCAGCGAGCAGCGGGTCGGGCTCCAGATGCCGCACGTCAGCTGCACCGCGTACTCCTTCGTCCACACGATCGGATTGTCCTTGCAGTCCTCCGTCCAGATCTTCGTCTGCCAGTCGCCGACGCTGATGTAGTTCTTGATGAACAGCGGATTCCGCTCGACCGAGTAGATCGGGCCGGTGTGTGCGTTGATCGTGGACTGTATCTTGTCCGCCGGCGTTTTGTACTTCCGGCTGCAGCTGTATATCATGCCGTTCTCCGTGCCGACCGTGTACTTGTTCGGCATGGTCGGTTCAAACTCGACCGAGCTAACGCCGAAACAGTGGCGCGGGTCTTCCTCCCGCGCCTGCACGTCCTTCGGTGCGAGGTTCAGATAGTCGTACGGCTCGGACAGGTTGCGCGTATCCCACCAAAGGATGCGCCCGTCCGTCGAGCCGGACAGAAACTCGTTCGTCGTCTTGGAGCTGGTCCAGAGTACGCGCGTCACCACATCGTTATGGCTCGCTTCGCGCTGCGTTGTCTCCACCGGTGTGCCGGAGGCGCGAATATCCCACAGGGCCACCTGGCCCGAGAACAACCCGCCCGCCATCTGGGTGGAATCCTTAAAGTTGTACTCCAGGCAGCGCGTTTGGTACGGTGGAAATAGCTTCTGCAGCGGACTGTTTGGATGCTCTGGTGGAAACATGGTTTGCGGTAAGTTTTATCATCTTCTTTTGACAATGGTTTCCTTACCAATATCCCAGATGTAGCAATCGGTAGTCGTTCCGCGGCGCTGTCCAATGTTACAGTGTGCCGACGCGAAGTGATTCCCCTCGTCCGACCAGCAGATGTACGTGCAGGACCGCTTCTCCTCCAGGTAGTCCTTGTACACGTGTACCGTTTTCGATGTGAACTGTTCAATCAGCTCGTGCTGCTCGATATCCTCGAAGTAGTTCTGGTAAATGTTGCATGCATTGTTCTGCATGATCGCATGATCCATCGTCTGGGTATGGAAGAATATGAAAATCGAAATTAACAATGACTCTATAGAACATATAACGGAACTCAATTTCAAATTAAAATATCATTCAAGGAGATATTAACTCAACCTAGATCATCTTTCAAGGCGGTGGAGGTGTCCGTCATGTAAGTCGCACGAAGGCACGAGACCGTGATCGGTTTCGAACACTCCAGCAGCAGGCAAATCAGTTGTGTAGCAACGGATAAGTAAGTAAGTAATATCATCTTGTTCGTTAATCTTCAGTGACATGAGAAGTTTTAATAACGTCAGTTAATATTCTGGAAATGTACTACTTCTGGAAATTGCCGGACATCCTTCATTTCCGTCATAGTTAAACTAACTCATGGTTACTCAGAACCTGATTTTAAAGCTTTCTCTAACATAGACTTCTGTAACATGTCTTGAACCTATACGGCTTCTGAAATTGGAACTGAACTACCAACATCTGATGTTGAACTACCAACATCTTCATGTGAAACTTATACCAAAGAATAAAAGTTAGATAAAACTCCTGATTCCTGAAACTAATCACGGCTCAAGAAATAATCTTGAACTTATCTCATTTCAGGAATTAATACTGAACTTATCGTGGCCCAGGGACATACAGGGAATATATCCTAGTTCTAATAATACCAAGCATTTCATGGTGGATGAAAGAGATCCGAACCTATTTCGGTTCTGAAACTGAACCCATACCGGTCCTCAAACTGATGAAGTATATTGAGTCTGGATTTGAAACTGATCATATGCGGCCCTTAAAATTGAATCCGAATCAATCCTGATTCAAGAAGTAAATCAGAAGCGGCCCCTATGTCTAGGACTCTATACCTATCCTGAAACTGATGCTGAACGTATCTCGGCCCTAGCCGGCTAGGAACAGAAACTGAAAGTTCGCTTAGCGGCGGCAGACGCAATCAAGAAGAGAAGGAAAAACCACAGACATTTACACAAACCTTGAGATTCATTTATGACTAAAAATTGCATTTGAATTGGAAAAGCCAAACGGTTCATCGTACATTTAAACAATTAAAAACTCGCTTTGCTCTGCAACATCAGGTGAGTTGAACTTTTTCCCATTGCACTTTTGATTTCTTCAAATTCTTTTCAAGGGCTCGTCGCCTTCAGCTAACAAAATGTGCAAGCGTTTGGGGGAGAGTGAACGAAAATGGAACAGCACGTCCAGCCATCGATTTCCTGCCTGGTGAACATCATCCGAACCCGTTCTGACAACACTTCACTCTAGACGACACGGGTGATGGTGGGTGTTGCAAATCGAAACGTGAAACACCTCCAAAAAAAGGCCCCAAAACTAAAAGCCGCCACTCTTCATTGAGGCCTCCAGGCGTTGCCAACCCATCATCTATCCACGTTGCCAGGTGCTGACACATGGCTCGGCTTCCTCGGCTAAAATCGCGTGCCCGTTGCGCATCGAACCCAAAAAAAGGCACCAAAAATAACCAAAAAAAAGAACAACTGCTTCACGCAGAATAAGGCTGCATTCAAAGAATGGGGATACAGGCTTAAAGCACACTCTACCCTGGTTAGTCCTCGCATCTGCTGCACGTAGGCTTCGCTCTTCTCCTGCTTCCGTCGGTACCGCGTCATCAGCTCCTCGTCACGCCAGCAGTCGATCTCTTTGGGCCAGCCGCCCTCCACATGGGTGATGCCGGTGTGCACCAACCGATTGTGCACCGTCCAGATGGGCGTGTTCAGTATCCATCTCGTGCTCTGCGTACCTTTGTCGACCGGATTCTGTATCTCGTACTGCTTGGCCAGCGTCTTATTGCCGACCAGGGTCGCTTGCACCTCGTTCTCCTCCTGGAAGTTGGTCGCCTGCCGGATATCCTTCCGGTCGCACATCACCATGTAGCGGGTCCAGTTCTGATCCATCTGGCTGGTGCTGACGTTTGTGTCCACCTTCATCTTGGCGTCTGTTTTGGTTTCACTTTCGCACCGCGAGAGATAAATAGAGTATGCGAATGCAACAGGTTGTGCGTTTTTTCCCCTTATGCTTATCCTCAGCCTAAATCCTCAGCCGTTAACGAAACGCACGTGGAATGCTTGAACAGCCACCTGCACGGACAGAAGGGCGCGCACAGTAGAAACACGACCGTTACCGAACGATTCCCGATTCTTTCTAGCCAGACTATTGCTCCAACGTTGGCACTCATGGGTCCTCCTAATCGGTGAGGGCCCTTCTTTTAGGCGCCAAGCGTTTCCATCGTAAGCGTTTGATCGATAACTTACGGGGGAAACTGGTTTGTTGTTTTCGTAGTGACGACCGGATGTGGTAGCGTTGCCGCCATTCAACCGGTGCCTAAATTCGTTATCGTATCAAGGCCACGGTAGGCAAATAGTTCACGAATCATGGACATTAGTTGGGCCGTTTTTGTTATTCCTGGAAAAGGACATCATTGCGTTTGAATATACAGCTATAAAGCTGGCTATAATCTTGGACGTTCACAGATAAGACTGAAACGCTTACTTTAGGGACGCTATTACTATGGAAACGAACATATGACGTGGTCGTAGTAACCGTTCGGGTTTTCCTTAACAACGGGGTACGAAATAACCCAATCGAAGTAAACAACCTTGACAGTTGCGAAAAATTTCATGCCCTCCTTTCCTGGGCACAAGGGCCTGGCAGGAGAATACTTAAACCAATGCCATACTATGAAAAATTTCATGCCCTCCTTTCCTGGGCACAAGGGCCTGGCAGGAGAATTTCCAAAATACGTACTAAAATTAACCAAAAAAATAGCTCGATTTGTGTCATTGCTGTCTGTATTATTATTAATTCGCGTATATTAAGTCACAGAACCGTGTCCTCTCAGCAGCCTGTGCAGTGAAATCCAGCCCGAAGCACCAGCATGGACATACAGTATGTCTACCAGAAGGAGCGCCGCGAGTTTGGCAAGCAGTGCCTGTTCTCCGACAAGAACAAGGTGGAATTCTCCGAACCCGCCAACCATGACCTGTTCCGCGAGTACATTCTGCGCGATCCCGTCTCGGTCGGCACGCAGTACAGCCGGCAGATGGCGATCAGCGAAGCGAACACGGAGAGTGCGGAGTACGAGCATCACGGTATCCTACACTCGGAGGGTGGTTGGCCGAAGGACGTCAACTATCTCGATCCGGAGCAAACCGTGCGCTACCGGCGCAAGGTGGAGAAGGATGAAAACTACATCAGCCAGCTGATGGCACTGACCAAGCCGATGGAGCACTGCATCTTCCAGAACAATGCGGTCAACATCTACGAGAAGTACTTCGACGATCTCGAGCCGGCACCGCTGATCGAGCGGAGCAGCTCGCGCACGCTGAACGTGTACCGCGATCCGAGCATTTACAAGCAGCCGGTAACGCATCTGTCCTGGTCACCGGACGGTGGCACCAAGATTGCCGTGTCGCACTGCAACATGAACTTTGGCGAGGTGCTCGGCAAGTCGGTCTGCTCGTACATATGGGAGGTGGAAAATCCGAACGCTCCGCTGCTGCGGTTCAAGCCGACCAGCTCCATGATCTGCCTGGAGTACAATCAGAAGGACCCTACGACGCTGGTGTGCGGTATGTACAATGGACAGGTAGCTGCCTGGGATACGCGCAACGAGCTGGAACCGGTCATGATCAGCGAGCGGGAACATTCCCACCGCGCTCCGGTCAATTCAGCGCTGTGGATTAACTCCAAAAGCGGCACGGAGTTCTTTTCCGGCTCGTCCGACAGTCAGGTGATGTGGTGGGATACGCGGAAGCTATCGCAACCGATCGACAAGCTGCTGATGGATCCGATCAAGGCGGACGACCAGGACCTGTCCCGGTCGTACGGTGTTAGCTGCCTGGAGTACGAAACATCGATTCCCACGCGCTTCATGTGCGGCACGGAACAGGGCATGCTGTTTTCGTGCAATCGGAAGGGAAAATCTCCGCAGGAGAAAATCGTTTTCAGGGTGAGTAATTACAAGGAATTGGGGTGGGTTTGTTAAAGACATTTTCAATCACCGGTTTGCACGTACACCATCCCATCGATGCTAGATGCAATGCCACACGGGACCAATCTACGCGCTGACGCGCAATCCCGCCTTTGTGAAGAACTTCCTCACCATCGGCGATTGGATTGCACGCATCTGGTCGGAGGACTGCCGGGAGAGCTCGATCGTTTGGACTAAAAACCACGACGTAATGCTGACGGACGGAGCCTGGAGTCCGACGCGCTATTCGCTGTTCTTCGTGAGCCGCGTCGATGGCGTGCTGGACGCTTGGGATCTACTTCAGCAGCACAGCGAACCGACGCTCAGCATCAAGGTGTGCGACGAGAGCCTCAAGTGCCTGAGGGCCCACGAGTCGGGCCGGCTGGTCGGTACGGGCAGTGTGAAGGGAGCCACGTTTTTGATCGAAATGTCGGAAAATATGACGTCGATAAGAAACGACAAGCCACTGCTGACGGCGGTAAGTTGGGGAAGGAGTCCGCGAGGAAGGATATATTGATAGTATTACTCTTCAATTTCCGGAACGTACAGATGCTTGAGCGGGAGAATCGCCGCGAAAAGATTCTGGAGGCGAAATCGCGTGAGATGAAGCTGAAGGTGCGCACCCTAAACAGACAGGACGAGCATACGGAGGATAAGCCAAAGCTATTCCAGTGTCGATGTGAGTACTTTTACGCCTTTTTTAAAGGATAAATCGTAACCTTTTTCCTTTTGCTTCAGCTGCTTGTGAAGCGGCCGAACAGGAGTACCTGCAGATGCTGGAAAAGGAACGAAAGTCACGCCACCCGGAAGAGTATGAAGAAGGTAAGCATTCCTAGAGGAACCAAATCTTAACCAGATTAGCGCAATGATTATCTTTTCGTTTGTGTTTTAGAATACGATCCGAAGAAAGTGCGCAAACCGTACAAACCGGAAAATTATGAGTCCGATGGTGAAAATGAGTAAAAAAAAGGAAAATACTGGAGATGACACTTGAGGCCCACTTCTTGAAGCATCATACAAATCATATTTATTGCAGAAGGGCAAACCGAAGCTGCTTCTGTTATTTACGGTGTTTAACGCTCTGCAATTCTAATCTTTAACAATCTTGTACCACAGTGTTTGCCTTTTTTACTGTATCAGGCACAACAGTCGACAAATCCTAAGTAATCGATACTATCAACGTATTGACCGGTAGACGCATATGGTTTAAGTGTAGGTCTTGCCTTGGTCTTAATGTAATCGCATATTTAGATGTTTACCTAGATTTCCATAAAACCCGAGAACGTCGTCTCTACATTTATTCACTGCTTTCCAGCATTCCTTTATTTCCTACAAAATGATTAATATTCTCAAGCATTTTTTTTTCAATCTCTTATTAAATTTAAAAATCCATTAAGACTTCTAGATCCTGAATTTTTTTTTTAAACGAATCATATACTTTTAGAAGGTAAAACAAATATAAATAAACAAACAGATTATGTAAACTCGTAAAAACTCCGTATTTCAACTAGACTTCTATATATTGTAATCAATAGTTCAGTATTACAAAGCGTAATACAAAAAAGAACGCAATTTCGATTAATGCCATCATCAGTAAACCTTCAGCTTAGCCTCCACCTCGGCCGGATCCGCGATGGCACAGTCGACGATGGAGTACAGATGCTGAAACCGTACCGCCGACCGTCGCTTCACAATCAGCCGTACCGCACAGCGATCGAGCAGATACTTCCACTTCAGCACCGTCCGCTGCGTGTCGGTTTGGCGCAGAAATGTGGCCACATCGCAGCAGAGCACGGTTTCTGCCACACGGCTCACCATCCGGCAGCCGGTCAGCGTGCCCGTGTGATCGGTAACGTCGACCGCGATGTCAAAAAACGATTCCCGAGCATCGGGCGCCGTCTGCCCAGGGCAGTCAAACTTTCCACACGTCCCGTTCGGTTCCCGCACCAGCGACCGACAATGAGCGCACCGTTCGCTAACAAGCCGCGAGCAACCGTCAAGATCGAAGCGAGTTATTACGGCGTAGCAAAGGGCGGTAAATTGGTCCTCCTCTTGCACCAGATCACCCTCGGTACGGTCGATAATCTGCTGCACCGTCATTACGGTGTTTATGGTTGATGCTGTTGGAATGAGAAATGCAATAGGATTCGCATTGGAGTGTATAACTGAGAAAAAAAAATGGGAAATAGAATACTCAACGATCAACGGACGCTAGCGAGCATACGACATCGATCTCCTGCGTTGGGATGCTCCTGGCGTGGTTGAGCAGGCTCGCCAGCTGCGGTACAGCCGGATCCTGTGTGATTATCGTCTTCCGGTCCACCGCCAGGCAGATGGTTTTGTAGTACGCGTTAAACTCGGCCCGCGCATCCACGATCAGCAGGGTCGTCTTGAGCGGTACCCACTGCTCCGACCACCGGATGTAGCTGTCGGACCAAAGCTTCATCAGCACCCCACCGTGGCTGCCGTCCATCAAGATTACCTCACGGAACGTTTTCACCTGATTGCTGCGGGCAACTCGAACATCCCGCTTGGCGCGTACCGCACGCACCACAACGAGCACGTTGAATGTTTCCCCATTGCAGCCGGAACCGCTCGCAACAATGTCGGCCAGCGGGATGGTTTCGCCCGGCTGTGCCAGCGGCACCCTCAGCAGGGCCCGAAACCGTTGCAGCTCCTGTGCCGGTCCGTCGTGGCGCGTTATCTGTGCTCCCTGAACCGTCTGGTCGTTTACCGTGAGACAGTACGGCGAGGTAACGGTCGGCGAGTACTGCTCGGAACGGCCAAACATCGAGGCAGCAACCTGCGGCCGGTTCACATCGATCACGTCCCCGATGGCAAACGCACCATCGTAGTGGATGATGGTGTCCGCCTTACCCCACACGGTACAGTTGATGGTGTCACGGTTCGAATCGCGCAACGTTAGCGTGAGAACGCCCCGGGCCGTCTCGTGCGATGTGTCCGCGGTGGTCGTATCCGCCTCGAACGGTCCGCGCCCTTTCGGGTGGCCGCTGAAATAGCGCGGATCACTTTTCGCTATCACGACCCCGACCAGGATAAAGTTGCGCGTTTCGTCGTTGATTTGGGCGATCGTTTTAACGGTCGAAATTTCGGACGCACACATCCTGCCGGCGATTGGGCAGACAAACTGAAATGTCGACGGCAGCAACTGGGTCGCTTTGGTCGTAAAGAAGGAACTGAAACCATGGCTATCCTTGGGGCGAAGACCTCAAACAGTAGAATAGGAAAAAAAATGTTTCATTTATTTTACCGTCCTAGTAGGCACGCATGGAAGGCGTTACCGTTCAACGGTTTGATTGGCTCATGGTACAGTACGGTGCACAATTGTGCACCCGCTTCAGAAACGACGAAATTAAACTTTTTTTCGATAATTACTTTTTCTTCGGAAAAACGTCCAAACAACTGTCGGTTCGTGCTGGGGTTAAATTTAAACAATAAGAAAATAATTATATTCTCGGAAAGCACGTTTCAGACTGTAGTTTCTTCATAGAAGCAACTTAAAAGTTGGTGTGTTTTGTTTCCAAATCTTAATGTGTTTACATGACATTTAACTTTACATTAAAAATAGATTATGTTCATTATTTGAAACTAGATAGAATATTTTCCCAAACGCTACAGATTAAGCTTAAACGACTTGAAAATCAAATATCCATAGAAGAAAAAAATTAAAGCTCCATAGCTTCACTGGTTTGCACTGGTTTAAATAGATGGCATTTTATAATTCATTATTCTATTGCTGTCCTTTTCTTGCAATGTGTTTCGACAAGTTTCAT
>AXCO02008534.1:0-15006 GCA_000473525.2 Anopheles melas
TAACGCAACTCCGCATTTAACCGTCATGTGTAGGATCGCCTACTCGAGTAAGATTTATTTTTCAATTCTAAAATAACTTTGGATTAAGAAGTTGTAGCGACATTAAATTTTAAATGCCTTACTAAAGGTGTAAAAAATATAATTAAAATATTTTTTTATCATTTAAGTTTACATACCCTTCACATGAACAACCGCCTACCCGGGTAAGCCATACATTTTGTATAGAAGAATGTTAATTGTGGTGGTGAAAACCGTATATCTTTTGAATTTCTTGTTAGATTTGCATGAAACCTATAATTTAGGATCATAATAAGCAAACATCTAGTTGTGCCAACTTGCCTCTTTCAATTGGTCCGACATCCCCGCTTGTGTTCTTGTCAATGGCACAGGAATCTTCTTCTTCTGTTTCTTCTTATTTGGCACAAAAACCGTTGTCATCCTATGCGTATGCGTCTGTCACGGAAAATGTATGCTTTAAACATTTTCATCCAGCACAATCGAACGCTACAACAAAAGCAAGATGAACGGAAAACCAAGTGCTTAAATTAACTAATAAAACCTCAACCATATCAACGTTCATAAAACCTCCCATACCTTCGCTCTTTAAAATTAATATCAGCATATCTGGCTGACCACAAAGTCATTGATGAATCGTTATGAGAAACACCAATCATACCTGAGATAAGAACTTCAAGCAACTATTTCCCTGTCTCTTCCACGGACGAAATTGTCAGGAAGCCAGTGGTCTAACTACCACAAAGTGTGCCTTTTGTACAAATAAAATAAACATGGAAAAAGGCCTCTGCTGCACATGGGGAACGGAAGAACATAAAATTAAAAATATTACACCAGGTAGACGTCGTTGCTTACGGTTTCGTGTAAACTAGGCTGAGTATTGAAATAAACCTCATCCATTTACCAACCAGCCAGCCAGCCACGCTTGGTTGCCAAGCACACAAGTAGGGGCTTAGACAAAACGAGTTCTAAGCTCATGCTCATGTTCGTGCGGGGTGCTACACTCCATTTTACACCCATTCGCACAGCGGCAAACGACCCAAAGACGGCAATGCATTTAATCACCTTTGAGGTTACGCAATGGCACGGTGGCAATGGCAGCAATTCCGCTCCCCAAAAACCGCATGGACAGTTTACTTAGGCATTGTGTGGTGCCGTTGGCAGGCCGGAACAACAGTAAACTCGAAGACGGAACTGCTGCGGGCCGTAAATGGGTGGTGAAACTGCTGCATTTGTCTAAGCTGGCGTCGCTGACTGCAGCCGGGCATACGATTGCCGGAAGGGGTAACGCCACTGTCCAAATCTTGAACCACACGGGCAAGCGAATATCCTGCGTCCCTGCTTCCGGCTTGTATGCTTGTGTATGTGTGAGAGTGTGTGTGTATGCATACTGCCCGGAACCCAAATCTCTTGTGCCTGAGTTAACCCATTTGGATACTTTTTTCCCCCTGTTTGTCTGGTTTCTAACCAGACTATTCATAGCGCAAAGTATGGTCTTACGGGACCAGCGCTTCGCTTCCGATGCCCATGGCTCATCAACATTATCGTCCTAAACATCAGCATCAGCAAGATCATCATGGAATGCACAGCTTCAAACCCTGTGCCCTGGCTCTGCCTGCTTTGGAAGTTAAATGGGCTGCAGTGTGCATAATAACGGCTTCGTTTCGCCGTATAGAAGCGTAATCAGATGGTTCAGCTAAATTTACTCCCACTCCGGTACATATAAATGTACCCTGTTCCTCCTTTTCTTCCTTTCCCATCCTTCCTCTCACCCTTCTCGAGCAGCTTTCCTTTGCCAAGCTCGTTCTTCTCACCCCTTTCTCATCTTCTTACCTTATCGCATCGTGCGCTAGTCGCTTGGTGCAACTTGCTCCAAGTCGCAAAATGCAAATGCGACTGAGTGCGCTAAAAACCCGAAGCTGCCGTGTGCCGAGTTCCAGAAACTATTCCTTCCCGCGATCAAAACAAGAAGCAAACCAAACGTTCCAGCCCGTGCCCATACGTGGGCCACCGCTGCGAAAGGCAAGTGCGCCTTGGGCGATGCGAACTCTTCCGGTAGTAGCTCGTTCCGGTTTGCCGTAGTCGGATTGCTGTGCCGGCAGATAGTACTCGCAATCATCGCTGCACAAGCGTCAATGTCGCTTGTTAGGCGTCTTGTAAAGCGGCAGTCCCTGGGCCAACACCGCCCCAAACTGTTCATGGGTGCCCAAGTTGCACTGCGATTTTCATAACTTTTCTAAATAAATTTATTCCACAGTTTGTACCCATGCTGCTCGCACTTTGCTTCATTGCGGCACGTCTCAGCCTGCGCCTGCCCACCTTCTCTGCTCCGCTGGTGCGCGCAAGTGTCACACGGTGTTCTGGTGTGCTGCAGAAACAGTGCGAGTGGACAACGATACCTTAGACTTTCCGAGCGACAGCCAAAATTATGACCACATGCTACTGTACCGTGCATACCTTCGGGCGAGCCGTCAGAGACAGATAGTTTGAGCGAATGTTCAAACCATTTCCCGCTATTTGATGTCTCCAAGGGCTCTAGGTTCATCATTCACGAATTGTGTCTGAACAAGTTACGGAGCACAATTTGCTTCCGAGTGACGAGAAATTCGTTTGATTCTCGCGTGATTTGTAATTTAGACTTCTTTGCTTTTGTTTTTTTTATGTTTTTTTTAATTATATGGAAATTTAGGTTTTTAAATTATAAATAACCATCGTTTTAAATTATTTTTTTATCACAACATACATTCTTCGTTAAGTAAGGCAATTGGAGTAAGGCATCATTAGGATAAAAATAATCTAACTATTCATTAGGATAAAAATAATCTAACTATTCAGGTCCGAGTGGTAGAACAAACACACATTATATACACAATTATAGACTAATCATGACATGTCTTATCTCTCTTTCTCCTTCTCCATACATTTTAACCTTTTTTATTTTTCTCTTTGCTCTTTAATTTCATTGTAATAATATTCAGGCTGACTATGTGTAAACTACTACTAATTCGGAAGAATGCCGATTGTGATTATGATTATTATCCCTCGCACTACTGAATCTCGAGATCTTGGCGTTATTTTCAACAGCAAGCTAACTTTGCAAAGCCACCATAAAAGTCTACTTACCAAAGTTCAACGCTACTAAGGTTTTGTTACACGTGTATCCAACATTTACCGACCCATTTTGTATAAAATCACTATATTGAGCATTAATCAGCCCTTTACTTTAATTTGCAAATATAGTTTAGTCACCTACTCAACAAAACAGAATACATAGAATAAAAACCACCCAAAAGAAATTCAATAAAATAATGTTATATTGACTACCTTGCTCCAACAGTGTGGAATGTCCATCATATAAGATGGTTAGATGTTTATTGTTTGGACTGGAAACGCTGCAGCAAAGAAGGAGGACGGCTCAGTGTTTATTTTTTCATAAGGTAATTACAAGATTAGTTGACGCCCCGTCTCTCCTAGCTAGGATTAACTTTACCACTCCCGAGAGAATGATGAGGCCCAGACATTTTTTAACTGCCGATTTTCGTTCCAAAGTCTTCAGCACCAATGACCCAATTATACAAATGACCAATACTTATAATTAACTTAATATCCAAATAGGCTTGAATATTGCAATGAACCAGATCAGGAATTATTTAAGATACAATCTCTGTTATCAAAGCATTTATTTTTCGTATTTTTTTTTCTCAGTTTTTTTTTTTCATTTGTACGTTAAATTGTTTGTTCTGAGCTTTAATGTGTCAATGTTATGTTCGATTTTGATTTAGATGTATAATTGTACCATTGTATTTGTTATGTAGACAGTAACTTGCCAGATAACATAAACCTAAAAATATAAATAAATAAATAAATAAAATGACCTAAAATAAAATTTGCTAGCTACAATTACACCTTTTCATTACAAGGCGCCTCCATCGAGCTGTTGTGAATGTTTGAGACATTCAATCAAGTCTAATTTATTGAATTGTTTCAATAGGATATATAATTTTATTCGTTTTTTTAACCATGTTTCATTTCCTCCATTTCCATGTTTCATAAAGTTATAATTGAAAATTTTACAACATAAATTCTTCTTATTGCCGAACTATACAGGCTTTCGGGATTTATTTAGTACCAAGCAGCCGGCTAGTCAGTCCTATCGGATAACGGTATACACGAGACATGAACCTACGATGGAAATGTTTTTAAGTCGTGCGAGTTGTCGACTGTATCATGTAACCGTTTTAACATATCTTCTAAAAAGGCCTAATAAGTTCTGTAGCTATTTGTTTTAATTTGTGAAATAGGTGACATTGTTAAATAAAACCAACAAAAAAAAAACAAATAAACAATGAAAACATTAAATCTAAATATAATAGACATCCTTGATTCTTAATTCTTTAACTGCAATCAATATTGACTCCATTATTTATTTTTCACCTTTCAAAACCTGTTTTATCCAAAATTTACATTAAACATTAAACATTAAAGAAAAAAATCAATGATAAATTATTTCATACCGAAGGTGTCCTTTCAATAGATTCCAACCCATAATGATGTAAAATATGGTAAATTTAAAATGATGTTCCCCTCACACCTTCACACAAAATGAATGAAAAAGTACTGAGATGAAATTATAATGGCTAATTCTGCCGTATTGATTCGTTCGATGTACTTGATTGATAAACATAGAACCAATAGTGGTTTGGAATAAAATACTTTAGATGACAAAAATAAATAAAACAAATACATGCGCCTATTTCAACTACACAAAAGAGTCCCTTACAATTCGCGTACCAAACTGTACTCCTACTCAACTAATGACCTACGTCCTAGCTCTTGATATACGCTTCTCTGTATTTTTCTTCCCTATCTGCACTCGTGCCAACTCCAACGGCGACCAGTCGGGCGATCACAACGTGATGTTTTCTCCGGGGTCAATCTTTATTCCCCACGTTCTTGGTATCGCATCCCTAACCAAACCCCGGCACCCCACCAGCCCCGCATTGCACAACTATCCGTGGAAACAGAAACCAAAGCGGAACCTCATCTTTATGCTGACTGGGTATGCACCAACGATAAACTGTACGTGTCCAGCATGAGTGCGTCAGTGTGTTGAATCACTTGAAGTTGGGTCAAGTGTGTGTGTGTGTGTCTGTGAGTATGTATCTGTGCCTGTTCGGGTGCTGCTTATAAAGCCATGTAGTCCATCCGGTCAGCATCTCCCCCATTCACCCAACAGAAAGCCCCGTCCCAGCGCCGCCCGGTGCAAGAGGGTTCATGCATGAAGACTACCGCCTCACTCCAACGCCAAGCACTGCTTCACTTTTCGTGCTTTTCATTTTGCCCAAACACCAAACAACTTCCGGGGTGTCCGAAGCTGGAAGCGATATGGTGTCAGCCATTCTTGTTATTACCATTGTTATTACACACAACTGGCCGGACGGGCCCGGGCCACGGCGCAGATTACGAGGACGATGGCGACTGACAACAGGGCACACCCTTTTTTTTTGTTGCAAAGCCTCAGGACGCATAAGCAGTCTCCTTCAGCCGGAACGCCAATCCAGGACGACGGGGTAAAATAAGTGTTTTACTGTATCGCTTGTGGCTACAATAGAAAAACCCGGGAATAAACGGTTCATACACCACATCGTAAACGTAAACTGTTCTGCACCAAGGCGGGGAGGGTTCGGAACGGTGGCCCAGTTTTGCGGGTTGCTGGATAGGATCTTTGGTCGTTCGGTGCTTCTTCAATGTCCTATCTCCGAACGTGTGCACACGGCCCGTAGCCATGTTCTTCCATCGCACATGACGAATGTGGTTCAACATTTCCGCAAAGGCAACAAGCCACTTCCAACCCCTAAAGCGACTGCCACGCCTAATGTTAAAATAGAGGAGCAACTGGCATGGAAATTCGAGGGACACAGTGCGCTCCTTCACTAGACCGTCTTAATTAGTCCGTAACTTAGCAAGATTGATGGCTCCCAATCAAACAATCAAATAATAATACCATTTCCGTTTTTTTAACAGCATAAAATCTTACAATACACCACCAACGATGGAAGCAGCATCATGAAAATAGTGAGAAAAGTATATTATAAAATCAAACAATACAAATGCGTGCCCTTTTATTCCTCCTAAACAATAAACAAGCAGTACGGAAATCATGTTTGGGTGATGATATGTTTGTGCTGTTTTGAAACAAAATACAATCTACGAATCCTTTTTTATATTTCGTTATATCAATCAAACGGAACCATCGAAAGTATCACACTCTGTTCGCCTGTGCCGTTCCGGTGTTATGAGTTGCTATTCTGCGGACTCGACTTCATATCGCCTGCACCAAGCACACAGCAAAACTGTCCCTGCTCTGCCAGGAACGCGCTCGCAAGTTGTCTGTTTGGATTTCATTAGACTGCAATAACAAACACCATCACCGTCCGGATCCGGTGCACGCATTGCTCCCCACCCGAAAACTCGGAATCAATTTCGAGGATGTTAATAAGTGCACAGTTTTCGGCGCACCGGTTGGATGTCATTAGATATCGAAGATGGTGTGAGTGTGTGTGTGTTTTTTAAACTTTTCCATATGCAGGCTTTTGGGCTCCGGCCCAATTTCTAATCACACCCTACCAGAGCAAACAACTTTTCCCTCCGGTGCGATCGCATAACGCAATCGAGGAGCGGTGAGGAAATTGGGAGTAAAGCAAAACTTCCTGACCGAATTTATGCCACAATGCTCGAATGTGCAGGCAAGCGTACGGCCTAATATGGCCGAAAAGCTTCGCTCAGCAGACTCGGCATTGATTGTCATAGCTTTTTGCTTTTGCCTTTTCATAAACCAGAACCATGTTCAACACGTCATCCGCACGGCAAAACCGGTTGGCAAGCAATTGAAATATACCCCCTCCCCCCTCCTCTATTATATTCAAATTGAATTTAGTTGGGCTTTTTTTCGGTAAAGTGTTTCTTCATTTTCGGCCCACCCCGCCACCGTCACCGCATGGCTGGTGTCGCTGCCGGAGGTCAGACGTACGCGATATGCATGAAAATGCCACCTTTTGCATTAACCCCCACCCCCTGGCGGACGCTATCGGGTCCGGTGCAGTCGGTTGCAAGCTCAGTAAAATACGACTCGCTTGTTCGCTTTCCTTGCATCTTCTGCCAACACCCACTCGGAGGATGTGTTGCTATTTTTACCCCTGCATGCCACCCGCTCTCGGGGCACCTGCGTCCGCAACCTGTGACTGTGTGTGTGTCATCCCAGTCCGGCGGAATGACATACAGGTTATGGGTGAACCATTTTTACTCACTCAGTTTCGTACACCTTCCCCGAGACTATGCCCGTGTACGGAAGCTGTGCACCGTAAGCTTCAATAGAAGTTGTGCAGTGATTTCTATTCATGAGCAGAGAAACCATTTCATTTGCACTCGAAAACGTTGCCATGTCTGTTGCGCACCGCTCCAAGACTTACCGCCTGCCTAACCTTCGCATAAGGAAAATAACGTTTTCGTCCTATTTTCAATACCATTCCGTCAGGCATGCCGACTGCTGCTGCTGCTGCTGCTAGCTGCTACTGCTCGGGAGCAACACGTCGAGACACAAAAGGGGTGGTAGAATTCAATATCACAAAGACACCTTCCCCTTGCTCGTGAAAGCTTCCCTGGCGGCGAGAGACAAGACGACACTCAAGACGGCGAGTGTTAGGAAGGCCACTTCGCATAATGCGCTTCTAGCTCGGTCGAGAGGCGTTTTATATATTATTGCACACTAGCATGTCCGACCGGTCAACGGCGGTGGCTTGTGCTGTAATTGTAAATATCACGAAAATATTTTTCCCCATGATTTGCATACGTAATATGTATGCATGGTGAAGCACAACGGCACCTACGGACGGCAATGACGGGCGCTGCACCGTACACCAGGGCCACCGGGGTGTGTGTGTAACTTTCGACTAGCTTCTGGTTCATACGCCGCACTGGATAAAGCAAACGTTGAGATGTATTCAGCAACTCGACCATTAAACGGGCCACTGTTTTCGGTTGGCAGATAAGTATAAAGTGTGGTAACAAAAAATACACACAGCTGCTATGGCTACACATGTGCGCACCAACCGCTTCGGCACGTACTGGGATGTCTATTAGTTTTTAGGGGAAAGCCCGTTTGGGCCCGTGAAATTGCATTACCATATGAACGAGGGAAGGACACTCGGTATTGTTTTTGTTTGTCTTCTAGACGAAACTGAATTTGTTTTGATCCGGCGATGGCTTTCGAAAAACACGTAACAGACGTCTAATGCCAGCACAAGTAATGGAAGTCATTGTGCCAAACAATCGCATTCCTTGCAGAAGCCTTTGCGTTTGCGATGAAGGGCCGTTCGATGGGAAAACATGTTTTTGCCGGAAGAGATAATTAGTAGCGAATGTACATGGGGCATTATGTTTCAGGGAAACAAACATGGTACCAAGGAATAATTTTGCTTATTTTTAAGTTACTGGAAACACCACGCATAAGCCGTGTATGTTCGTGTGTAGTTTGATATATTCTTCCATGGATTTAACAACGATTATGTGACTTTTATGTGAGATAAATTAACTGGTTCTAACGATCACTTAGCCAGCTCAAACGATTACTTATTGCATTTATTACAAATCAAAGATTGATTGATTGATGGACTCGTTATTTTAACTTGTTTTTCTTTCAATAACTTTTTTTACCTTTTATTTAACTTTTTATAAATACAAATAAAATAAAAAATGCTATTCACTTAAATCTAGAAGACTCTTTTGAAAATATGTTTAAATTCAGAAGATACTTTTTCATAAATATTTTTCCATTTTAAGAAGCCCGTAGCATATTCGTTGATTAATAAACAATGAATCAATAAATAAATGAAACAGCAGCGTTAAATAATAAAATGGACTTATTTTCTTTACTATTAAAAAAATGCACATATGGACCATTACTATTCGTTTACTAGCACTGGCTTTGGAGTTTAAACGATCATTAAGCTGCACAGCAAGTATTTTTTTTTACTTTCCTCTTTACTTTGTGTTTTTATTTCGTTAAACAGATTTTGATTATTGCTCTCAAATTTATTGCTAAGACAAAAACCACTAATTTAAAAATAAGGGACCTAGTATTCTTGTACGTGTGAACGTTCTGTACAAATCCTTGTAAAATGTATGTAATTATTTAAAGATATGGATTGTACACATTTTCTTGAATGCATTATGTTTTTCACTGCAAATAAAATGGTGCAGCTAACTTGTGCTGTATGTTCTCTATGTATTTAATATACAATTTGTAAATAAATTTGCTACACTCAACTAATTTCGCACCAGAAAGTCGTTGGGTAACAAAGCTGGTTTAGGCAAATAGTGTGAATAAGGCTACTTTATTCTCGCATTTTCATTTTTTGTTACATGAGAAACAAAACTATTTGTTTCGGAACTGTTTTAGAAAGCATTTTCCTACATAAGCTACAACTACAAAACCTCAATTTAATGATTTGCCATTTGTAGAGATAAATACGATCACTTGTTGTTTAAATAAACATATAGAAAAAAGCTAATCGTGTCGCTCATTGAACAAACCGCATCATTTTCATAAACGTGAATGTAAAAGTATGTTAGTTTTTGGAGTAAAAACGATTTGAATGGAATACGAACTTATTGCAGTAGTTGGTGTGTTTATTTATAGTCGATGATACTGCTCTAATTCGAAACTTGATCTAGACCCAAGAAAATCACTCATTTTCATTATATTCCTTCCAAAAATTACGCCACAACACTCATATTACGCTCTTAGGCCGCTAAACTTGGTTTTTCATATTCAAACACCAACAGCCGTTTTTTGTTAATCCCCAAAAACAAATAAACCAAAACACCCGTAACCGGCTCATCTGCAACCACAAGGCTGCGTGCACCAGTTTCCTGCGTATCATCATCATCGTCATAAATCACTAAAACCGAACGACTGTTGCCATGGTGGGGCCACCGCATTGCCAACCGTAGTGAGGCTGACAAATGTATGTAAAATGCAACATAATGTAAATTGATTGATTGAATCTATTTCCTACTGGATTTATTTGCTTTGCTTAAGGAAGGATCGAAGTTTCCGTTTTGCCGTCAACCGTTTACATCATTCACGCCGATTTAAGCCCTCCCATAAACAACCATCAATCCAACGCTCCAGAAGCTAGTGACTGCCAGACACGTTGCCTTCGAATACCTCCGAAGTTGGTCGAACAGTCGATAGTGGAAGTACAATTCGCTACTTTCACTCTAACGCACCCGTCGGAGGGAATAGGGAAGTCTAACTTTCTGACACAAGCTCGGTAGCCAATTTGTCGATCATATGGTTTGCGTGTCGACAAATTTTCAAAGCGGAAACGAAAAGACCCGCTGTGGTGTATATGTTGGGCATCAGGAACTATTTCCGATTGGAATTTCGTCAAATTGTTATCCATTTTTGTTGATTGATGATAACAGCGTGACAGGTTTGGGTCAGGAAAGGGTAAGCAGAGTGATTGTGGGTATGGATAAAACTAACAAGCACGTCTACGTAAGCAGTAGCTGCCCTACACGTACTCAAAGCAATTTTTTCACAAAATAGTATAAAATATTAAGTGAACAGTTTCAGAAACGTCTACAATATGATATAGATCTATGCCTTGTCACCTGAATCCTATCATCCTCGGTTGAAAAGAAATTCTCTTGTAAACCTAAGCAATTGCATCAGCTGCACTTTGGGTGCGCCTTTGTTATCCTCAATTACAAAAAAAGTCCCCACACTTGATGTCTAAAGCATCAAAAGCATGATATGACGCTGTCATCCTTCGTGACGTACCTACATCTCCGCGCCTTTGGACGCATCCACTTTGAACGAAACACTCCAACCAGCCAACCCATTCAACCCGCTGGGACATCTTGGACGAACAAATCTCCCGAGAAGTGTTATGTCGAAAGGCCACTAAAATACGGACCCTACAACAGAAAGCCAGACAGCATGGAGGTTTTCCACCTCGATTGTTTCACCTGTACAAAGTGTTTTTGTTTCACTTGGCGTGGGGCAAAAGGGGAACATTTTTTCGCTAGACAAAGGATGACATCTCGTAGACAAAAAGCTACAAACCGAAGGTGAACATGTTATCTGTGCGCTTGACGCAATCTTTCTTACCATTCGCGATTTTTCTTTTTTGTTTTTCAAACATTCTTTTTTTAAATATTGAACATTGTTCTTCATTGTCATAAAAAATCAATTGTTCTTTGAGAGCGCTTGCAAATTTCTCGATATTTCCGAGGTTGGATGTTCAAGAGAAACGGAAAATATTCTTCTGTAAGAACATCAGAAGCAAAAACAGCTTGAATGATTGAGAAACTGGTTTCCTTGAAATTGAATGATTGAGTATTGTACTGAAAAGTTCATATTTACTGATTAATATCAACTTTTGTTTTCATTTTCATTTATTTGTTATTCATTTATTTGAATTTATTTGAATTTATTTTAATTATTGAGAAACTGGTTTCCTTGAAATTGAATGATTGAGTATTGTACTGAAAAGTTCATATTTACTGATTAATATCAACTTTTGTTTTCATTTTCATTTATTTGTTATTCATTTATTTGAATTTATTTGAATTTATTTTAATTATTGAGAAACTGGTTTCCTTGAAATTGAATGATTGAGTATTGTACTGAAAAGTTCATATTTACTGAGTAATATCAACTTTTGTTTTCATTTTCATTTATTTTTTTTTTAATTTTTTATTTTTTTATTTTTTTTGAGAAACAATTGTAAAACATTGGTCCACTTAAATTGGTCGCGATAGCTCAAGACCGATGGGTTGTCTAAACTAGTTCATACAACACTGATTTAAATAATATAATATCATCGCTGCTGAACAATAAACTTCAAGAGTGAAACTATTGTTTCTTTGTCGACTATCGAAGTTTTGAAGTCTTTTAAGTGTCTTTTGTTCAATGACTTGAGAGCAAGAGCTTTGATAGAAGCCATACCTGATTTGGGCAATGCTGTATCTCCAAATTTAATCATTTCCGGGTATTTCATGCCCAAATAGGCATTGTGTTAACGAATCTCCCATCAAGACTGTCACTCAGTAGTGATGGGTTAAAGATTATGCTGCCTAAGTGCTATGTCAAGCAATTTTACCCAATGACTATAGCCAAGGCAATTGTAGTTCAGCTGGTAAACTACTAAAGCGAAGCAGTACGACCCGGCCGTTTCATCTAAATAAGAAGCATTTTGCTACAAATCTAACTGTCCAAGATCGGCGATAAACATAAACGAAACGGGGTTCGATAGCAACCATTGCTCTTTGATGGGACTCATCAAACCATTTGCAAACGGGTATCACTACTCAAAAAAAATGTAGAAAATGATAAAAATCATTGAGTGAAGAGTTGAAAAGCTTTCTTTTCAAACAAATTTTTAATTAAAAAAAGAGTGCTTCAAAATAATAGCCTAACCTGTTAAGTTTCCCTTTATGCTTTTATAAACATCTTATAATACAAAAAAGGTAAATTGAAATCTATTAATTAGGCTAGTAACTTTAAGACTGGTTTACAAATTCTAAGATGTGTAAAAAACGTTTTATCATCACGAATAATACCTGAGGGTAATAAGAGTAAAGATGTTTTTCAATAACCATCCAATTCAATACAAATATGCTGATCTTAAACGACTGTTATTGGTATGAAAAATAAATTGCTTAGTGTTTTGCATTTCATTATCAATTTGATATTTAAATTTTAATTGTAGAAAAACAACTTTGAAATCTTATTTGAACGTATATAAATTTGTCTCACATCGCTATTTGTTATGGCTCATATAAACTAAAACTTTAAGCAATACGGCCGAAGCCGTCCCTACTGAATAAAAAAAGACTAATACTAATTAATCCTTATTTGTTAATATTTAAGTTGTTTAAAAATATATGGCGAGAGTTCAACAACTACGTTTTGGAGTGTTTGGAATGGTATCTGACTAGCTACATAATATTGTATAAATAACCTATAGAAAACATGATTACTGCTTACCTTTGACCTTTGCTTTTTTTGAAGCAGTTGTTTTATTTTACTGAAGAAACTGGTGATTGGTGCGATTTTGTATTCATCCTCATCATCAACATTTAATATACAAGCTATAATAGTATTGTACAACGATATTATTTTAAAAAAAATCTTTATATTCCCTAAAATCCCACTCAAGTTATACAACCCTCACGAATCTCCAATAACTTTCTAGGCCATCACTATCTCATAGGCGAAATGTCTATAAATCAACTTACTAAGCCACTGGATAGAATCTGTGAGTTCAATCTAATGACAACAAGATCTAATAATCTATCCGAACAAAGCTAATCGATCGTCAAACACACTTACCGACCAAACAAACCGGACCCGATGGTTTGTAAGTTGTGTGTTTTGACTGTCTCACGATAGAGAGCGTCCTTATGGAGTGCCGAATGATTCTTAGCCATTTAAACCTCGCTTAGCAAACACTAGACCCTTCCCATTCGGGGTGCTTCAGCTTCTTTATCACTTTCGGTCACATTCGAAAGATGGTACCACCAACCAACCAGCAGCCCTACTAGAGATAACAGACACAAGAAAGAACAAAAAAGTGCTTGCCGCTTGCTAGCTTCCCAATTTTCTGAGCAATCTCTCCTTTGCCGAATAGATAATTCCAGCAGCTTGTCCAATTTCGACGTACCGAAAAGGCGAATGAAAAGGCGACAAATTGGAAATGCATTCGGTCCTGCCGATACGCCTTGGCTAAATCCGTTCGTACCGGTCGGTAGCGGGTCCGAAGACAAGCGTTCTCAACACCGTGAATGGGCCCATCATTGACGATGTCAAACGGTTCGTGCTCATACACTGGAGGGTGCCTGATCGAACGAATCGAGTCGAGATCTTTAGCCCATTCCATCCAATAGCGAAAGACAAACAAACATGCAGCCGAGTTCGAGGTTCGAGATTGAGGGAACAGCTCACACAGCTTACCAGGCTGGATTTGCATCGATCAGTCGGGAGGAGAAGTGTTAGGCATGCAGCAATGCCTTGACGTGAAATTGAATTTTTCGCTCAAATCATCTTGGAAGCGGCGGCAGCTTAAGAAGGTATCGGAAATGATGATAAAATAGGCCATGAATGATCTGAATCTTTTTCCGAAATGGTCAATGAATAGACCGCAGGGTTAGACATCAAAAGATAGTTTGAAGATGATTAACACAAGGGAAACCAAATTGAATCCTTCCTGTGGTCCAATCTAAATCGAGTTGGAATAGCACTATATTCAACCATAGTTAGGGCATATCAAAAAGCTTTTGAACATAGTTCAAATTGGATTCCAATACAAATTGTAGAACTTTATGTGGCAAAATATGATTACTTGTATCAAACCCGTCTGCAGTTTCTTGCATGTTAACTCCATTTAAAATGTTGAATGTTGAATGAAAAAGTATACACATTCATGACTTCTTTTTTACAATTAAAACACCCTACGACGCGATAAACAATTAAACGCATAATAGTCCTCCCTGCAGAGGTTCACAAACACGTCCCAGCGCCACCCAAGTGAGGGTCAGCGCGTCCCATCGTTTGGCAATTGCTGCTGGGGAACAGTCTTTTGAGCAAAAAAACATAAAAAAATAAATCCTTTCATCGGTTACTCCACGCGGCCTGCACCCGCAAGGTTTGTGCAGACAATGAAAATCACCATGTAGAGTCATTAATGTGCAACATTGCACGAGATTTCGGTTTTGCTTTTTGTTGGTTTTTTCGCTTCGCCTTCGGACACTTTGACCCAAACCCCCTTCACTCTCTCTCTCTCTCTCTCTCTCTCTCTCTCTCTCTCTGCCTCTTTCTCTCTCTGTCTCACTCTCTGTCTGACGACTCTCAACGGTACACGCATTCATGCGCGCTGTCGTGCCACTGTCGATTTGGCATAAATACTTTGTGTTCGAGCATTA
>KI921471.1:7420-17898 GCA_000473525.2 Anopheles melas
AATAATAATAATAAAAATTATAATATAAGTAATAATAATAGTAATAATTATAATAATAGTAATAATTATAATCATGATAAAAACGGTAATAATATTTTTAATGGTTTTGATATTAGTGAAATATAAATTGATTCCAATCCTTACTAACGATGAATGAACTTTTTTTTATCAATTTGGTCATCCACGACGATTTAAACAAGCGTTCAATAAAAGTGCTGCATGGGTTGAGATAAACAGACGTTACGCGTAACGCAAACGTAACAAAGAGGGCTGATCCTTACTTTTACCATTGGAGAAAAATATTAACTTTTGAACATTTCATTTGTAAACATACTATAAGAAATGTGAAAATTACCTACAATGCTCAAGCTTCGTCGGTTTCGTTTAATCGAAAAATCTTGGCTAACAAATCTGTTAAAAAATCAAACCAACATTAATGTATCTGCTGAGATATGCTGCTGAGTGTAACAGAACTTAGCGAGAATAGCGCTGAGGGGTTTTTCCTTTACCTTTTATGGCCATTCTTGATTTCCCGTTACAACAAAAAAAACCCATTGCCTTATCGCCCTTCGTTGGCAACGCAATCCCGTCCGTTTGAAATCGTTTCGTTTTCCCGTGGCTCATAAACTTTACTCCCAGCATTTCACATCATATGTCCATCAAGCAGCAGCAGTCGATCTTCCCGTCCGTCCATCCTTTGAGCACTTTCCACTCCTCTTATCATTTAGCACACAAAAAACGGGAGGTGGTAAAATGAAAACCCTCTTTTCCGTCACAAAACCCTCCCCACACACACACACATACACACGAGCGCGAGAACCGAAGCTTCATGACATTCCGTTCCCGGGACCAGGGTTTCGGTCTGGACGCTTCTGCAAGAAACGAGCACTGGGAATGGTAATCAAATTTATGTTGCTTTTCTTGCAGGTTGTTTTTTATGGGTTTCGGGGTTTCCCTTCCTCCCACAGTTGCTCCCTGGGGAGCAATGCTGTTCTGCTGCTGCCCCATAGAATAACAGGATGGGGCCCGTATAATGGGAAAGTGCGCTCGAGGTTGGCTTTGAACCATTGCTAAAACGGGAGGGGGAGGGGGTGGATGCATGGATGACGAGCAAAAGGGAGATTAAAGCAAAACGTGCTTTCGGAACGGAGTAGGAAGGGATGGAAAGCTTTTCATTTAAGGCAAAGCTATCCCTGCAGCCTAACGAGAAGTCAGTTGACCTGCTTTAGATAGTAAAAGAAGACGAGCACACAAACAAAAAAAAAACAAATAAGGCGTGTGTAGTGCAAAATGAAGCAAACCAAATGAGGTGGTGTAGAAAAAGTAGAATCTCTGAGGCATTTGCTAGCACGATGCTAGAAACGAGGCAGAGAACCGGTACTGGGAGATCTGGGGAATTAGTTTCGAAAAAAAGCAGGAAAAAAGAGAGAGATGGAGCTATAAATGGTACGGCAAAAAACGTCTTACTGATCCGGGAGATTTTCTTTTGAGCGATCATGGCGAGCGAGCTTGGCAAGTGGAATCGTTTTCAATCCTCTTACGCTATTCCGCGGGGAACGATTCGCGAAGCATAAATCCATCTCATTTGCGATGCGCACGCAGTGAGTCGAAAGACGATGCAGAGGAACAACAGCAAAAAAAAAGCTGGAATGGAAGAGATGTCATAGCCCATCCCGACTACAATCTTTTGTCGAAATCGGCATGGGAATGAAAGTTCTCTGGCACGGTGCACACATACCCATTACCACCTTCGCAGCAACCGAACCCACAACAAAGCGTTCGGTGTGAAGGTGCGCCATTCTCGCAGCGGACGCAAGAAGCGTCGGAAGCGCAATGAAAACAAACTATTAATTTTGATTATAAATCCCCAATCGCGTTTTGCTGGCAAACGCTGACAAATCCGTTTTCATTAATCACAGAGCTGGGCCGGGTGGGGAGGTTTTGGAGAAAGGTGGCAGAAGACGATGGTACGGCAATGGGTCGTAATGGGTTTCTACCTTCGGCTCAAGATAACGAGCGCAGAACCGAACGTACCCGGGATCGTGCCATGGGGAACAATCTTGCGAAGCATCAAATAACTGCGTCGGAGCGGGATTTGAGAGAGTAAAATACACACAGAAAAAAAAAACTCAACGAAGGTGTAAAAGGTGTGGCAGTGTTCTGGGAGGAGGAATTTTCGTAGCCCGGCACCCAAAGGCACCTGCGGCACGACAGTTCGGCTCTACAGCGGTAGTAAATCCGTCTGATGGGACGGTCGTGATTACACAAGCTTGGAAAGAAATTAAAAAAGCAACTCTTTTATTGCAAGAATATCTTCCTCCCAGTGGGGTGGTGGGAAGAGATGGGGATGGTTCTTTTATCCGTGGTGCGTTTTTTTTATTCTTCTCTACCACCGTACATAGTACGCTTGGCACGACGCAAAAGCACTATCAAGATCTCGGGTGTATATCTTTGATTTATATGAACGGATTAAATGTAGAGCGGCAGATGGTCCCGTCCGGTGGGTAGGCGAAATCCATTTTCGAATCATAAACCGGCAGTGGCACGTGGGAGCAAAGGCATGTTTCGTAAAGGGAAAAATGGCGTAGTTTGTTACAACTTTTGGAACGACCGAATCGTTTTGAATTTCTTTTACTAAGACATATTCTTATACTTTGATTGAATACGCCACTAGAATCAACAATTTATGGATATATCTTAGGATTTATATTCCCAAGGAAATTACAGTAAGAAGGCATCAAAATTAGTCCTTCGAACCAGATTTCATTGATCAACGATTATTTTTACGGTTTTGATCATTATTGCACCCTATATTATTATGTATAAAGAAAAGTTATACATGAAATAAGACGGAATCTTCCTATATTATTCAATTTATTATGGCACTGTGGAGTAGCTGCTTAATTAACCACTTGCTGTGGTAGACCATAATTAACATGGCTCGTGAAATTTGCCATTTCAAATGCGCCTGAAAACTTATCAAAACTTTCATCTTTCAATTGTCATTAATTTCAGCAAAATGAAGGGTACGTCAGAAGCGCACGTGATAAATTTCCACTCGTAGATGCGCGCGTAGTGCCGTGCAGAGTTTGTCGGTTAATGATAATGTTCCGGGAACTGGTCTTCCCCATCGCATGGAATGTTCCCACTGCAGGTGGAAACAGGGGAATTGGTAACATGATTCGTTCCCGCTCAACCGAACTTTACCATCACCATCGTCATCATCAGCAGCATCGTCGTCATCGCTGCTGCACCACCGAATTACCCGTGACTCCTCGCAGAGGTTATGAAATTTGCTTGCCCATATAGTTGCCACCCCCTCTCTCCACCCCCCCCCCACTCCCCTCCCCCATCGCACTGGTGCCCGATGGAGAAAGTTTTCAGTCCCCGGGAGCCGTCGCAAAATTCACGTGAAATTCCTCGGGCCGGGGGTGGGCCAGCGGGTTGAAAATGAATTTTCGATAACTTTATTTGGAGTTTCAGCGCAGCCACCGTGTTGGCTTGGCTGATGGAATTTTGCCCAACCCATGGGGTTCATATCGGTGCTGGTTGGTGGTGGGGTCACTAGGGAGAGAGGGTTGTGAAATCGAGCTGCGCTTCACGTAGCTCTCTTGAGATTTTAATTATCCTAACGGACCTGACTTATTTTCGACTTTCACCTTAGGTCCTAGAAATTATCCCACGTCCACTACACTACCGCCACCGTTTGGTTTGGCATCCAATATTCCAGTGGTACATTGGGCAACATAAAATAAAAAAGGCAAAAATATGAATGAACCAAACTAGGTGCTGGGCTGATGGTAAAAACTCTTTCCGTGCGCATTGTTTAGCGTGGCAAAAGTTTTCATTGGAGCTCGATGGGTAGGAAGAATTTTTATTTGAAAGCTTGGGCGGATTGCACTCCGGTGGGAAATCGAAATGGCAGTTGGGCTGATGGGAAATTAACATGCTTGAAGCCTCGTGGCCTGTCACGTGGTGTAGGGTTAGCTCCCCATGCCGCTAGTTTTCTCAGCGTTGTCGGTATGCCGTGCTGGCATCCGGCGGAAATCGCCTCTATCGCTTGCCCCGGATGCTGCGGGGTTAGCTGCTTACCCTATAGCGAAATTTTCCCTTGACCCACTGCTTCCCGTGGCGTGGGGCAGGTAGGAAGCCCAGGCAAAAACCAAATATGCATAATATAATGAGAATTTTACGCTTCGCTGGCTTAAAAATTATTTTACACCGACCATGCCCCGCGTTGCCGGTGGTACCGAAGCATGGTGCTTGTTTTTTCATCTTTTTCCCCCATGGCGCTCCGGTCTTTCCGGTGATGCCAAAGCACGGGGAGAGAATGTTAACGCGTGGATCATATGTATATATGCATGTGCTGGGGGATGGCCATGTAGTGCATTCGGTAGAATTTTACTCTACACCGACATAATAGTTGAAGTGCATCGGGACATTGTGGATGTGGCCCACGGGGTCCGTTCAGGTTTGGTCGTGTGTAACAAATTCAAACCCTTTTTATAACCCCCCACGTACGAACCTCACAACCGTTCAGAAAGTTATTTAAAACGTTATATAAATAGAGTATGCAGTATAAATACATTACGTGCGCTTCGCACTGTCACTTGAAGATGATGAAATGAGGTGTAAAAACGTGTGAGCCATCAGGCGCCTCCATCAGGAAGGGTTTGCAATGGAGACGCCTAGTGCTTTATTGTCTTACAACAGCAAACAACAAAATTGAAAATGATATAAGTATTAAATAAAATGCACGCGTATGCAAAATAGAACATCACCATCTTGCAACAAGGATATTGACATTGTTCAGGCATACACCGTTAACACAAGTATTCCTCTCCAGCGCGATAACATTGGTTTTTAACTTCCCCTATCACACTCACACGCTTCGCGGGTGCCGATAAGTGCTTGCACCATCTCCTATTCAGTTTAAAAACCGCCCCTTCACGGCTAATGAACGCTATCGAGCTGTGAAGAAAGGCAACCCTCATCGTGCACTTGGCACTTGGGCCATCTCGATAGAGAGCAAACAAAGCGTGCCTCCCCAACCCACTCACCTTGACTAGCATCGCTGCGAAAGGCGGGCCCTGACGCTGGCTGGCTGATGATGCAGTAGCAGATAATTTTGCGTCACTTTTTGCCGAAGCGCGTGTTCCTCGGAGATAAAGGCAGTTGATAGAGGAAAAATGGCGGTTTGCCTCTCGTATGGGCGAGAGCGTACATTATTCGTACCACCACTTGTCGATAATGGCAGCGAAATGATGCTTGCACCGTGGTAGATTAAATTTGGGGTAAGTTAGTAGAAGACTTTTTTGCAATAGCAAAAAAAAAATGACGCTGTGGAAAATAAGCAAATGGTTTTGCACGACGCTCGTACATTGTGATTTAACTGGGTAATGTTTCCTTTGGCTAAACTCTCTCTCTCTCTCTCTCTCTCTCTCTCTCTCTCTCTCTCTCTCTCTTTCTCTATAGTCCTTTATCGAACGCGATACTTAATAGAAACAGAGGCGTTGTTACTGGGTTTCGTTCACTTCCAGCAGTGTGGCAAAGAAAACTGAATAATCCGGCAACAAAAAGGGGGAAAAGGTGAATTGGTAGGCTTAACTTTTTTTTTTGTTCGGTACTCCCCTTTACCAGCTCACGAACCGGTCGATCGATCGGTTGTTGCTCTCAAGCAAAGGCAAAAGCTGCATAGCATTGGGATGGGAACCACCCTTCTGAGGAGGTAAGGGCGTTGGTTTGATGCTGTTGCATCGCTGCAACATGTACGGTTTTGTGTCAAGTAGGTCAACTGGTGCTAGGCAACACCAGACCAGTGGTGGATATTATGGCAGCGGAGAAACATCCACGAGCTGTTGTAATGCTGTCGCGCACGTCGTATAAAGCGTCCGAGTTGGAACAATGGCTTTCGAATGGTGGAACGACCCGGTGGAAAAGATCGCTCACGTAATGATAAGCTTGCACGATAACAAGGTCAACATGTCATAATGCAGGTCCTTTTGAAACGGTTTTTTT
Source organism: Anopheles melas (assembly GCA_000473525.2). NCBI lineage: Eukaryota > Metazoa > Arthropoda > Insecta > Diptera > Culicidae > Anopheles > Anopheles melas. The sequence continues at coordinate 13,439 of KI921471.1, forward strand.
TTGTCGTTAATCAAAGGTTTTGGATAGCGTGTGCCGGACTAGACATGCGAAATCTTTCGGTGAAAGGAAAAGTAAATTATATTTTGAAGCATTTTGCTTTATTCAATTATAATTATAACTTTATTGATTTACTTTTACTTTTATAAAGTAATTTCTAACCTGATACCATTTAGTATCTCTATTTAGTATTTTGGTAAATGTTTAAAACAAAGAGGTAGGAAACAGCTGGCAGTTAGCGTGATACAACATTATCGAATTGATTTTTCGACCGAATTTCACAGTAAAAATATGTTCCTTGCAAAAAAGCTTAACGCTAACATATGTGCCCATCATCGTGAGGTGAGTAATAAAATTTATTGTTTTGGTTTCCGTTGAAAAACCAAAAAAACAAAAACGAGAGCCAACGACAGGCTTCAGTTTTTCGTGTCCCTGAGCCGTTGGTCCAAAATAAGCATCTCGACACATGAAATGGCATTATAATACACGCCATCGTGCGGGGCCTGACGGTACACTTTCAGGTCATTTGTGCCCCGAGCCCCGTAGTCCCAGGAGCAGGTAGGGGAGACGATAGCGTTCCCTCCCCTCCCTCCCCTTTTGCACCCATTTAATTGGCCATGGTAATTCCGGTTGGCTCGATCACGGCGCACCACACTGGCACCTGGCGTTTGATCGTGAGCCCCACCAGGCCCGGCAGCGGCTGGTGGTTGGATCATAAATCTTACAGTGTGCTGGACCGACCCGAACATGCAATCCACCCGGTACCTCTGAACCTCCGGCTTCCACCTCTTTTGCTCCACTGGTTTGATTTAGAACGGGTTTGCTCTTTGTTTCGTGCGCGCAGCCTACCGTGCAAAAGGGGTACCGGGGGTTTTGTGCCACAGTTAATAACGCAGGTTAGGGGGGGGGGGGGGGGGCAGTAGCGTGATTGACTGCAGTAGTCATATGCATAAGTAGCTCCAGTGAGTGGTGAGGTTCAACTCCAAAAGGGCTAGAAGCTAAAAAGCGCCAGTTCGCCCGGTGGGAACAACAACGAAATGACCAAGCGAAAAATGGCTTAACTAGCCCCGCTCTGGCAGCGAGTACCGGAATGAATGCCTTTGCTGTTCGAGCGTCCTGCTAACGCTGTGTTTTGCATACCAGTTTTTCTTTGGCTTTTGCTTTATAGAAAATGTTGCTTGATAGAAATGGCCCAAACCCGATTTGGAGCGACACACACACACACTCAAACTCAGGGGACAGATGGGGACGATTTTCCGACCTAGCATGGCTGCCGCATGGTTGTGGCCCGTGGCACACAAACACACACAAACATGCTCTCTAATGCAGCAATGCAGGAGAAAGCGAGTGGTCGCGTGAAAGCCAAACCCCAGGTCGGCAGAGCACCCGAGAGCCGTTGTAGGGCCGGCGGTTGAAAGCTTTAGTGAGGCGGTGCCTGTGGTGCTGTCCACTGGCAGCCAGCAGCATTTGCTTTGCAGCTAGAACGTGACAAACAACTGCGTCTAGTTTTGCAGGCCGTGCCGAGGGAGAAGCCACACTGGCACTGCAAGCTGTGAGGACGCTTTTGGTGGAGCACCTCACGCGGTACTATATTCATGATGAGCCCTGTATCGTGCTGTGCCTGTCAAGCCCATTATTGATCCCAGGACTTACTTGTCTCTCGTGCGGGTTTTTGCGTGCGGGTCAGATTCATGTTGGTTACCCCCGCTTTTTCCAATTTTGCTCCCCATCTGCTCCCTGGGGCAGCTTTCCATTCCATTCCCACAAGCGGTCGCATAAAATACCGCACATGCTTCATTGGAACGTGTCCATCTGTATGTGTGTGTGTGTGTGTGTGGTGTGGTGGTGGTATGTGTATTGGAGGATTGTGTCAGCCAGCTCTCAAAATCGGTGACCTATTTATTCAACCCTCCCACCCACAGCGCCGTGACGTGTGCGTCGATAGCAAAGCATCCCGTTTGCTGACGGTTCGTGGAAATCGATGGCGCGGCAACGGTGGCTGCTGGCTCATGCTAATTTGCTGCCAACACCTTGCGCCTGCAAGTGGCAACAGTACCGGTGATTGCGTTTGATGGCACGGGAGAAAGAGTGAGAGAGATATATACAGAGCGGTCAGGCTAAACGGGGTCGTGATTGTGGTGATGCCAACGAACGACAGAGGGAAAGAAACAAGCGAATGGAGCATGAAGCAGCATGAATGACGTCATTACCATTTTCAGTTTGCAGAAGTGCTGGGGAGCAGGGAGAGCTGCACAGCATAATCGGGTTTTGTCGGGTTTTTTTGCTTCTTTTCTTCTCCTGTGCTTTATTCGTTTTGATCCTAGAACGCTTTTAGCCATTCACCGGGAGTGTCACCGTGTGTCACCGGGGAGTGCATGTGAAGGTGAGCGTAATTGAATGGGGAGTTTAAATATCCCGCGCGGTATGTTTTCTCCTCGGGGCCGCGTGTGGGGTGAGGATTCGGAGGATGATCTGTGGCAGTTGGCAGGATCCAGGCAGTTGGGTGGGACACCGCAGTATTAGAATGTATCAAATGGTTCAAATTACACATTTCATTGGAATAGAATGTACTTATAATGTTTAAAACACAAATGAAAGGCATTTGAAGCTTAAGTCTTTGTTTGAGATCCTATACAAATTGATCTTCATTGGAGTACGTACCTCTCAATCATTTGAAAGTATCTGTACGTAGATTTGTAAATAATAAAAATTTACACCAATCATTATTCCAAGGTGTTAAAATGTATGAATTTTACTGATATTTGGACTAGAGCTTATACTTAAATTCCCCATAGCAAGAATTGACTATCCGGCTGTGTGGCAATGAATTAAGTCTCGAAAGCCTGTATAGGCCGGCTTGTCCGCGTAGGATGTTACGCCAAATAGAAGACTTATATTCCCAAATCCTATTGGAGTTTTGACTCTAATTGTACAAAGCTGTGATGCTGTTGGTCCCTCCATTTTCCCTGTTAAGAATCGGATAGGATGTTGCTAAGTCCTATCATCGTAGAATAAGAAAGTCTTAACCTCAAAGTCCACTATACGCGTCATGTCAATGATTTAACATTATTATATAATACAAGCAAGCAAATAAATAAACAAAGATAGATTCTAAATTATACTGTACTAACAAACTAAACTACCACATTATTGAATTACCTGTTTAACATACAGTGCACTTTGCTTTTTAAAATTGATTCAGACTTGTAGTATTAACAACATCTCTTGGGATTGAATCAAACATTCGAATTTCGTTGAATGAAAGGTAACTTGGTGTTCTCGGTTCATTTAATCCGCGAGTAGGGTAACATTCCATGTATGAAAGTTACTGTTTGATACACTATTCTTTGTTTTACTGCCATCCACTGTAGGATGTCAAGCATAACGGTAGATGAGGTTATTTTGTTTTCATTATAACCATTGTAGCTGTGTTTTATTGCCAAAAAAAATACTGAACAGTCGTGCAACATTGTAGTTTTTCTACATGATTGTTTTCGTAAACAATGATATTCATTTGCTTTACTAATTTCATATCTGAAATGTGGTTTGATCATTTTAATATCTGTATTCGGGAAACAATTTATTGAAGCATTGTTCAATTTTTCTTTTTTTGTAGTTTATCGGTGTGCTCCCCAAGATGCTAAATAAGCGACTAAACAACACGCCCAAATAAACCGTCAGCAATCGATAGCCGTTTGTGTGCTGTCGATTGCATGTCCCAAAATCTTTAGTACGCACCCCAAAGCGCTATTAACTATAATGTTACCTTCGTTGATTGACGTGCTAACGTGCGCTGCCTGTATGGTCTTTGTCGTGATTCTCTTGCCCACAGCTGCTTCTACAGGATATGTTTTGTGTGCTGAGCCAGCGCTTAACACAAACTTGTTCGAAAAAGTTTGAACAAGAAAACTGTAGGACACTCCCATCTAACCTCAACCAAGCGCACAATTGACAGGTACCGCAGCAGCTGGGTGGGTAAACTTCAATCAATGCGTTCATGTGCACATGCCGTAATCGGAAGTGAGATTTCGTTTCACCACCACAAGGCCTTCCCAAAATTACCACAGGCCGTTGTTTTGCCGAGAGGATCGATTCCCGGGGTCTGCGGTTGTTTCTGCCCGCAATTTGCAGTTCGCTCTGCTGGTATTATTGATCCTACCATCCAAGTTAGCGACAGCTCCTTTCCTTGCTACACTCGAATCACAGTGGAAATTCGCAAGGTTAGACCGAAAGCGATTGGCAGTAATCGATTGGGTGAGCGTTTGTTGTAGTTTGTTTGGCAAAATAACGCCTGCACGCACATTTTGGGAAGGCACAACGTTAGCCACCAAAGTGCCTTTCACCGACTGAGAGATCAGTCGTGTTGAGCTGCTCAAGGTCTGCGTGTGTAAAAAAAAAACGGAAATTATACTCTATCCTGAGCGGTCTGTACTTTAGTGCGTGCGAGATAAAGAGAGAGAGAG
>AXCO02008544.1:0-14509 GCA_000473525.2 Anopheles melas
GAATCAGAATCGTCCCCGGAATCGACATGGAAATCACAATTTGCACCGGTAATGGAATCAGAATTGACTCCAGAAATGGAATTAGCTCCGGAATAAGAATCAGTTCTTGAATTGAAATAAGAAGATTCCATTAGTTAGTAAACCAGCCCGTTAATCTCCATGAGAATGGATCGTTTACAAGTAAACTTTGAACCAAGTGTCTATTATTATAAGGAGCCAATTCTGGTTCCGGAGACGATTTCGATTTCGGAACCGGTTTCGATTCCCGAGCCAATACTGGAGCCGATTCCTATTCCGGAGCCAATACCGATCCCGGAACCGATTCCGCAATCGATTCCAGAAAACTTCCGAGCTAGCCGGAATCGATTCCGATTTCGAAGTCGATTCTGATATCGGAGCCAATTCCGATTCCGGAGCCGATTCCAATTCCTAAGCCAATTCCGGAGCCGATTCTGGAGCCAATTTTAAAGTTAACTCCGGGGCCGATTCTGGAGATGGCTTCAGAATCGATTTTGGAATCGGAATCGAATCCGGAATCAGAATCGGTTCCGGAATTGGAATTAACTCCGGATCCGCAATCGACTTCGGAATCAGAATCGAAGCCAGAATCAGATTCGGTTCCAAAATCGGAATTGACCTCGGGAATCCCAATTTTCTCCGGTAACGAAATCAGAATAGACTCCATTGGGAATGAGAATCAATTCTTAAATAGAAATCAGTCAGATTCCGGAATCGATTCCGAAACTTGAACCCAGACCTACTATCCGGAATCGATTCCAAGCAAGTTCGGAGCTAGCCGGAATTGATTCCGACGAAAACTTCATTGTTTTCCCATCACTACACCGTACCTTCCGTGGTCGATTTTGCCCGCAAACTGCTTCATGAAGCCGGTGGACGACTCGATCACCTTGATCGTGTTGATGCGCTTCGAGTTGGTGTCGGCCACGTACAGGTCGCCGTTCGGGCCGAACGCCATCGCCAGCACGGTGCCGAGCGGCTCCTCGGCCGGCGCCGTCCGGTTCATGCCGGCCAGATGGTCCTCGTTGCAGTGCAGCGGTATGCCGGCGATCACCTTCACCTTCATGTCGGACGTCAGCTTCAGCACCAGCCGGTCGTCCACGAAGTAGAGCGAACCGTCGAGCGGGTTCAGCGCGAGCGCCGTTGGCCACTGCAGCTGCACCTGCATCGCGCGGGCCGCCCCCCGGCACGGTACCGGGCTCCACCGGTTTTGGTGCCCGTGGTGCCCGATCAGCGTGTGGATCGTACCCTTCGGATCGACCGCCCGTATGTTCGTGCCGTCCGCAATGTACATCGTGCGGTCCGCCGCTATCGCCAACCCTTTCGGATGGGACAGGCGCGCCTCGATGGCGGGTCCCCCGTCGCCACAGTTCTGCTCGTCGCCCGGGATGCACCGCTGGCCGCTGCCCACGATCACGTCGTAGTTCGACGACGGGTCCTCCACGTTCTCCAGCGACACGATCTTCAGTATCTTGTGCTTCTCCGAGTCGGAAATGTACAGCTGGCCGTCGGCGGGCGACACCGACAGATAGTACTGGTAGGAGACGCGCGTCGTGTCGAGCTGCAGGATCGTGAAGATGCTGCCGTTGGTCGTGATGCGCCGGATCAGGTTGAAGTCGCCGACGAACAGGCTGCCGTCCGGGCCGGACGCTAGCGCGACCGGCGTCAGCAGCTGGCCGCTCTTCGACAGCCCGTTGCAGTGGTCGCGGCACATCAGCGTGCGCTGCTGGCCGTCGCCGAGCACGCCCCGCACGATGCGCGGGAACTCCTTCAGGTGGATCGTCGCCCCGTCGCCCTTCTGCAGGATGCCCTCGTGGAAGTTGTAGTGGTGGTGTATGTCCAGCCCCCAGCCGCCGATGTCGGAGATGTCCACGTCGAAGCCCTGCAGCTTCACCGTGCGCGTCTCCCACACGATGCCGCGGCAGGTCGCGTGCTCGTACCCGATCGAGATGCGGGCCATCGCGATACCGTACACCTTCTGCTTGAACACGTTCCGCTTGTTCCAGGCGAAGATGTGCCGCAGGTTCGGGTCGGCCTCGTACGTTTTCACGTGCAGCGAGCCCTCGATCTGCACGCCGACGTGCACGTGCGTGAGCGTGTCCGGGATGCGGTCGTGCGTCAGCTGCATGCGCACGATCGACCGGTAGCCGGACGCTTGGGACGATTTGTACAGCAGGTGTATCTCCGACCCGGGTATCTTGAGCGACTCTTGCACGACCTGTGGGTTTTTGGGGGGAGTGGGTTATCAATCAATTCGATTTCAAAAAAGACGTCCCTATAGCCGCTCGCTTCACATTACCTGCGTTTCTGCAAAGATGAAATTTTTACCAGGAACCGAACCGATGCCGTTCGGCATCCAGGTGCTGGTCAGATGGGGACTCAACAGCTCGTGATCGTGCTCGAGACAGATGGCTATCGGCGAGGGATTATCCTCCAGAAAACGGTAGTGCGATGTGCTCAGGAAGCTGTACGCAAGGTTCGATGGGACCGATCTGCGTGGTGGGGTGGAGACGAAAGAAACGGTTAAAATAATAAGCACACCAATGGGACAAACAACAGGCTGCGTAACGTACATGAAGGAGATATCATCGTGCTCGTCATTATCGTTGATCTGCATCTGCACTGGCGGCAGGACGACAATCTAGGAAAATGAATAAAAAAAAGCAAAAATACAGCAAATCGCTTAGCCCGGTTGCCTTCCAACACAGTCACGAAATTTCCCTGGGGGGGGGGGGGGGAGGGGGCAAGCGCTCCTTTCCCCGTCCCTACTGCCCAACCTACTACCAAAACCAAACAACCGGTACTACGGGCTTATGTCTAGTATAGTCTAGCTTACTTGGTTCCAGGGTACAAATACTGTGCGTGTAAGCGGCCGGAACGGCGAACGCTGAAACTGGAGCGTCACGGCGCCACCCCCATTCACCAGCACGTCAAACCTGCGAAGAAAGCAATGGACGACGAAAGGAGTGGTTTTGTATCAAACGATCCTGCTGTAAGGCAAAGGCAACTCGCTGCTGGCAACCGGTTCTACTTACCATCCGCCCTGCCGGGTGAGCGTGAATCCAAAGCGCGAGTCCCGATCCACCGACACGCGTATGCCGATGATGCCAAGCCCCTGCGGCGTCACCACCTGCCCGCGCATGACCGACACTCGGCTGAGCGTTTCCGAAAGCGCGTTATGGAAATGATTGTTTGTTTGTTTGTTTGTTTTTTTTCGGTTTCCCAATTTTACGATCGCATTCGATTGTTGTGGTATGAGACACACACACACACATACAAACAACATCCGCAAGCCAGCCGGCGCGCAGAGAGAAGAACGAAGAAGAGAACGGTCCATCAGTATGCGTTGATTTGACGCCAATGTACACAAATAAACGGATGGTAGGAAACAGAAATGAAAACATCCATATTAAAGGAATGAAGAAAATGAACTTAACCGTACGGAAAACAACTAAGAAAACTAGGTTACGGAATGAGTGTAAAACATAACAACGTTGAGAAAGAGAAAGAGAGAGCGAGAGATAAAGAGATGAACGATAGTTGGTTTTGGTAAATTGCGGGATAGTTTTTTTTTCTTCTTTTTTTTTTTAATTCACGCAATAAGGAGTAGTTTTGAAGAATGATGGAAAGATAAATTAAGAAGAAAAACAAAAACAAACGTAACGCAAAACGCAATAGACTCTGCCTTTCGTGACTCGCAGGAGGGTCAGTTGGGGAAGGTTTTAAATATTTAAATATCGAAACGAAAACAAACAAATTTAAAACATTCTTTCCTCGATAACGTTCAAGACAAAGTACACGACGTACGCGAGCATTATGGGGGAGGAAAGAAAAGGAGGGAAATTAAACAAAAAAAAATATAGAACGATGAGCAATGCCACTGTTGGCAACTGGAACCGTAGAGTACAACGAAAAACAAAACAAAAACATACCAACAAAAAGGAAACCAATTAATAGTGGAACATTCTTAAACAGTGATGACAAGAGTAGTACAATGGAAACGACAACAAAAAAAAAGACTAAATATTATTTGCTAAAGTATATGAGTAGAAATACAGTAGCTAAAATATAGTATTCAAATGTGTACTCTGTTAAGACGTATGGTTTATATATAAATATGTTAGTGTACCTTCGTTACATTGGCATCAGAAATTGGAACCCAAATAATAAAACAAATGAGCATACAAAAACTTAAAACAGCAACATTCTAGCAATTGCAATGAAACAGCAAACACAATTTGAAGAAATTAGATTTCCAAAATGGGACAAAAACATACTGAGGACAGATGAAAATAGATCGGTTAATATATCAAACTAGTTTTTTAATCTTACGAAAAGCCATGAAAGGGTTAACTAAATTTTGCTAAATCGAATTGCATTATTTACGGTAATATTTGAAAGGCAAAGCAAAATTGATGGAGCAGAATACAGTTTTACTGCAGACGGTAGTTTTGTGACGTTATCCTTTGCCGCCTCGGTGATGCAACCGTTACCCAGCAAACATTGGCTGGTAACGTTATAATGGTGAAGCGTTGCCTTGGCGCTACACAGTGTTCGCTACAAGTAACGTTTTGTTGCACTGAATGTTGCAACGGCTTTTTTTAAACTTTGAATTGCATATGAAATTAAAAAAAAAATGCTGTTGCATTAAACAATTGCTAGAACCTTGCCCATTCCCCCCCCCCCCCTGGTACGGCGACGAGACCAAAATCATACATCGTATTAAAAAAACTGCACTAGCTCAACAGTGTGTCTCAGCTATACGAGATTTATATATTAGCTACGGTTTTTTGTATTTGTTTTTCCTCCTTTGAAATGCACATTAAAGCTCAGAATTTAGACACATGAAAAGTAGCTGGCGCGCGCGCGTGGCGGTTATGACGGCATGACGGACCCTTCGAAAGATTGTACATTTACAGCCCCTCAGAGGTTTCAACATTGAATGTCACAGGCATGCAAAAATAAGACAATAGTGAAACAAGAAAAAAAAAAACCAACACAAAAACAAAAGTAAGGCCAAAACACCCACGCTGCACATGAAGTACGGGCGCTTTTCCCGGACGATGTTTTGTTTGTTTTGCTTTGAGTTTAACTCCGGCCCTCCCACTACCCACTGCTTCGGCTCTGCTCTGCTTCTCATGCTCATAAACCACGCACACAATTTTGCATACACTAATACATGGACATTCAATACTAATTCGGCGATGTTACGTCACGTTACGTTAGCGGTGCGTTACACAACATATCCCTCTCGGACGGACAATGCCGAACGTTTAGCAACTTGCAAGTGTGTCGCACACAATATCGTATGCAATATCGTTACAGCAGTCGTTTCGGTGTTTGTTTGCTGGGTGTTTTTCCTGAAGAACATTGGGCACAAATTCTTCAAATTTAATATTGTTTAACAAAAACTCTACTTATTTACTTTGAAGCTTTGTAAACAAATTATTAAAATGCATTTTTTTTGTGAAATAAGAGAATAAAGACCTAAACTTAATAACAATTGTACAATAAAAACGCGTGTTCCAATCTACAATGACCATTTTACTAATGCAAAACTCCACATGTTTGTGAAGTAATGATTTGTGCAAAAATAATCAAACATTGAAGTTCTATATTAAAGTTCCCGATTTTTTTTTTATATTTTGATTGATTCTATTTAGCAACAACAAAAAATAACGCGAATCACTTCAATCCAAGTTTGCTATTGGAGAAAGAAAGAGTTAAAGATTTATTTCAAAATGCTACATTTTATGAATTCACATTCAACCCGCTAAGGTTCAGCATTGCATACAGTGGAATTGATTTTGTTGGTGCCATCCGTCTTCAATATACACTATCAAGATATAGTGGAAAAAGTACACCTTCTGCAACGTAAAGATATTGCACCACTTTTAATGAACAGAACGGTTTCTGGGTGTTGGTATAGTTTTGCATTCCCGGGTGCAATATCAATATAACGCGTTACGTAACGCTATACAACACTGCCCCCGCCGTCGTGTGATCATCCCAAATTTATTACAACATTATGCTGATAAAACTAAAACATTTCCGATAGTAGATTCAGTAAACTACTTACAGCGTTACGTAACGCTTGCACGAAACGTTACGCTCGAATGGTAACAAAAAAAAAACAGGATTTATTTGAACAAACAAAAGAAAGAAAGAAAACAATTTCTCTAGGTAGAAATGCGATAAAAACACCTCGATTAAATTATGCACTACTAGTAATCATTCATGTACTGATTCCACTCGCTCTGCTAGTCGGGCGATAACAATACAGCTATATGTGTAGGGTGTAAAATATGAAATTAAATTATTTTGAAAAGAAAAAAAAAACAATGCGCAAAATCAAGCTAAAAGCAGAAGATATTTAAGTATATGTATATAGTACGCAAGATTAGCTAATGCGCGACCGTTTGAAGCGAGAAAGCGGCGAGAAAGAGGTGTAATAAATGGTCAATATTTGTGTAACGATCAAAATGACTATCACAAACACGCCAGGACGCGTGGGTAATTGGTATGACGGTAAACCGTCCGATCATTTGCTGAACGTTCGGGATCATTGCACGCTCTCCCCATCCGCATGAAGGAGAGTTTGGCAGGCAATAAGGAACCGTAAAACGAATATAGTTATATACGTACACCGCGTACAACCTCTTGTCACAATTATGTGTCTGTTTTTTGTTTTTTTTTTTCGCTCGGGTTGGTTTGGGTATTATTGGTCTTACAATATTTTCGAAGGGCCTGTCCAACACACCACCACTAAGCTGTCGCACAATTTGCCTCTAGTTTTCCAGTTGTCTTATGCATTCCACAACAAAACTACTTCAGATTGGCTCGCAATCGTTAGCGAATTACGAGTTCGATTTTAAATAGCTTTTGTTTTTTTTTTGTTTTTCGTTTGCTTCATATTTTGCTTTGGTTAAGTCTATTTTTTTTTTACTTTGCATTTTCAAGATCGGAAAGTGTAGGATATTAAAATGTTCCAAAATTTCGCAGCACATGGAGGGTATATACATAGAAACATATGACAGACGCAGACAATAATGAGGAATGGGGGAATCAGAACAGGGACAAATGGATAGAAGTTGTTTTTTGTTTGTTTGTTTTTTTTTTAGGTTTAGGAAGGTGAGATAGGAAAACATTTAAGGAAACACGGAAGGGATGAGTTAGGAAAAGCCTCTAACTAGTTTAACTATTTATGCTGGTTTAATAAATAGTAACGTGAAACTAGTTCTCGTTTCTCTCTTTTTTTTCTTTTCTGTGTATAATCGAAGGTTGATGTTTTTTTTTAAATGTTTTTTTTACTCTAACTTATTTGCCTTTATTTTCTTCTTTATGTGTTGAACCTGTTCTTTTTTTATCTCTCTCTGTTCAATTTCACTAGAACAAAAAAACAAATCGTGCAACCAATACAGAAGTGGGAAACTGGTATCAATTTTAAGGATCCGAAAATGAAAAACTGATACAATTAGAAGGAATGAGCGATGAATAATACAAAGAGTAGCAAAACATAATGTTAAAAAAACGAAAAGAAAAGTAATGGAACGTATAATCCCGAGTTTTGAAAACATTTAACAAAAAAAAACTTCTAAATAGGCATCTGCACATAAATGAGTGGTAAAAGAATAACAATGCAAACAAAAATAAACACTAAAAACAAAGAAAAGAAAACAAAAATAAAACAAATGTAACACACGCTCAGACGGGTGCACTTAATAATGCACCCATCAATGAACGAGATAATAGACCGAGAAAGCGAGAGACAGAGAAAGATAAAGGTAAGGAGATCAAAACATAAAACCAAAAATAAGACGAAAAACTCAGAAAAATAAAATTAATAAAAAAAGATCCGGGTTTTTCTTGTTGGTTTTTTTTTCTTCCTTTTTGTTGTTGTTGTTGTTGTTGTTGTTGTAATTCGCCCTTCCCACTAGTAAAGATGGTGAATGAAATATACAAATAGTATAGTAGCACATCGAAAAAAAAACCCCGGGCTCGAACAGAAAGTGTGGCATCATAGCATATGGTAAATGTCGGTGTATGGTTTTTTTTTTAGTTTATTTATACATTAAATCGTGTTCGTTCTACCATGGCATTCGGCATTTCAGAATCATGTCAATCACGTGGACAGTATACGTTTAGCAAAACCAAAGAAACATTGACTAAAAGGACAACACACACAGAAACAAAAGCCAAAGATACGGATATGGACAGAAAACGGGTAACATGAAACGTTTCCTAAGAAGGCAGATGAGTTCGTGAAATCATAACGACAAGATAACATGTAATGTGAAACAGAATATGCTTGGGCGGAGATGAGTCTGTGTGTATGTGTTTGTGTGAGTGTGTGGAGTGATGGTGGACAAGAATGAATGTTTTTTTTTTCTCTTCTAAATGTTGCTGTATGGACGAAAAATACATACATTACGGTACTGTGTGACATCGTTACAGACAATTGTTAGTTATCTGGAACCCATAATATATGTATGATGCGTATCTTGATGTCGTTGTTTTTCTTTTCTTGCTGTTAATGTTGGATTTGCAATGGAGAAAAAAAAGGCGCAGAAACACAAGAGAAATCATAAGATGAACTATGGATCGGCAAGGCCGGTTGTGCGTGTTTCGTGAGGGTGAAGGAGCGCGGGCAACTGGTTGTTGGTTTTTGGGGCGATACGAAGAGAGTACGAACAGAAAACAAATGTGGGTAGAAAACAAGTAACGCTTTTGAAACATTCGGTTCAAAACGAAAAGAAAGTGGCATGAAATTAAATAAGATAATAACAGCAACAAGACGAACAGCAGCAACTGCGGCTTGCAAGACTTACCACGGTGTGAACGAGTTCCAGAACTCACTTTTAATTAAAAATTAATAACGTATCGTTTTTTTTTTTTGTTACGTAAGGAACAAACAAATAACAATTATCGACGGTTTTTTTTGTTTTTGTTATGGTTTTTGTTTTGTCATTTTTGCAATGGTGGATGAAGAGAGATGGGGAATAGAAAAGAACGGAGAACGAAGTTTATGGATTAGTTCTTTACGTACGTCTGAGCAGTTGGAGGAGAGATAGTGAGTGTGTGTGTGTGAGAGACAGAGAGATTGAGTGGTTACGCTTTGCTTGGTTTCTAAGTTTGACTGATTTTAGGTTGACTAAAGCGAATTAAACACGCAACCAAAACAAAATAGAACGGGAACGGGATGAGGATCTTGTGTCTCATTTATTCTTTTTTTATTTCGTCTTCTTCTTCTGGGCTCAGTTTTCAAACAACACTGATAGAAAAGGGGGGGGGGGGATGAAGGATCAGGGCTCATCCTTAGCCACTTGCTTTGACGGGACTCTGTTCAGGTAAAGCTGAACGCGCATTATTATGCTCAGTGCGGAAAATTTTCCTTTTCCGTCCAGCCACAGATGTGTCTCCAAAGAGAAGGACGAAAATGACAAAAAGGCAAGCAAGTGGGTTGTGAAACTAAAATAGCAAAACTAAAGATAAACCGAACGGGGACATATGTTTGGGTAGCTTTGGGGGTTAATGTTTTTTTTTTTTTTTTTTTTTTTTGTTAGAGGAGGTTATGTGAAACTGCTACACACACACACACGCGCGCACTGCGGTGTTAGCAGCTTTCCTTAAATAAACCAAAAATAAAAACGGGATTTCATTGTTCAAAAACTAGGAACAGAAAAAAAAGCTTCGTCTTGGTTGTTTCAACGGATTTTGCTGTATAATTTGAGGGGGTGGGCGTAGGTGGGCGGGTAGTTAGTTAGTTGGTAGTATTGTACTTGTTTCATTACTCCTTTTGTTTTCCTTCCTGCTATTGGCCATCGCTTTGGCGACTTTGCTAGCTTTTTTTTTTGTTTTTCGAAACGAAGAAAAGAAAACAGTAGATGACGTAAACGAGAAACGTAAAAACAAAACCGAAAAACAAACGAACAAACACAAAACAGAAGAAAACGTCACAATAATTCGAACAACACACACAGAACACAAATAACATTAGACAGATACAACTCGTTCATTCATCCAGCATTCACACATTGTCAGTTTTTTTTTTGTTCGACCACACACGCACACACTCACTGTTGTTTGCTGTGCAACGGTTTTGTACTTTCGTTTTTTTTTTTGTTTTTTTCTCTTTTTTTGGTTGTTGTTGTTTTTGTTCTAGCTAACTTTACACTTTACATTGGTTGTCTTTGTTTGATGCGTTTGTATGCTTTGCGGATCTTCAACTCATGCCAAAGAAAATGAGTTAGAATGTTTCGTTTCGCCCTTCTTATGACGTATGCCATCAAGCTGGTTTCAAGTATTTTCTTTTATTTTTCTTTTATTTATTTATTTTGTTTTTGTTGATACCAAAATATCACACATTCCATTCCGTAAGGTACAATGAAAAATTATCGCACCGAGAAAAATCTAAAAATTCCCATCCATAGTGTAGCGAATAGTGGACCCAGTTATTCATATATGAATCTCACCTCGGTAAAAAGTACTTGTAACCCAGGTTGCACGCAAGTCTTGAAATTGCATTCAAAATGACTAAACATATCGTCAGAATTGGACCACGGATTACGTTAAACGTATTTTATAATGTTAAATCATTAAAATTTAAAACCGGTAAAAAGAACTTACAGGATTTTCCAGGAGTTCTAGCTTTATTGACTCTTTCTTATGTGTAATGAACTTAACGTGATGGGAATTGAACTCTATAGCACCCTTGCTGGACAAATCCAATAGTAATTTCCAAGGAGCCTGTCCAAAAAAGGTGCCATAGAATCCAATTTCCAACAGAAGAAGTTCACTTCCAATAAGAAAGAGTATATGAAGTGTCCCTCCACTATGAGTATCCATGGAAAACCCTGTACAACTCAATAACGTAAAACGCATTTAATATTGCTAAATTGTGAAAATTTAAAACCTTTTTCATTTTATCGTGCTCTTTGTCCCAATCGAGGCGAGATTTTCAGTACTTTTGCATGCAACTTTAAGACCAGCCTGGGTTATAAGTTATTTTTGCCCTGGCACACCAGGCTCAGAAGCTTCCTCTCTAACGGGGAAAGCCAAGCGAAAAAAAAAATAGACAAAATCTTGATATCCTTTTAGACCGACCAGTCTCAGTGCCAATCCTGTATTAAGGACATTTAAAGAAAAATTAAACATGAATTATCTCCCGTTTGTCGCTCATTATTCCCTCAATATCTTCCCATTACTTCTTTGCTACTTGAGTTGAAAAATAATATTCAAAACAAAAACAACACATCACAAAATTTAAACGAAATCGAAACACACAAGGCTCTTTACCGCAATACGCATTTTAGTGTTTTGTTCAAATTTGAACAATTTCTTAACCTCGCAAACACTTATGTGTTTTGATAAGTGATTTGTGTCGCAAATTGAGGGTTGAAATTGCGCTACTGTTTGTTTGGTTGTTTTTTCTTCTTCTCTCTTTTCACTTTGTTTTTACTTTTTGTTCGTAGTGTTCTGTATTGCATTTTTCAACTCAAACCCGCGGCTTTCGAAAGCGCAAACATATGACTACTGAAAAGATATTGGAAGGAAGAATAAAGCTAAGCTTTTAACGAAAACAAATAAATAAACACAAAAAACCGAAAACATTTAACGACGAAGCGGTAGCAGCAGTGGCTTACAAATCTTCCCCTGTCAGCACCGGAAAAGGTGAGCGACGCAATCGCGACGAATGCGACGCAACCATTTCGCACTACTACTAGGCTAATACGCTTTTTTCCGTTTAGTGTTAATTCCATAAACAACGAAAAAAAAAAAACGAAAAAAAGTCATACAAAAACAAAACACGTTACTAACAAAGGTGAAACGGAACGCAATCGCAATTGAAATCAAGGATGAACACGGGAACGCATGTCACAATAGAAAAGCAACAACGGAACGAAAGTTCAGAACGGAAACTTCTAACAACAACAAAAAATAATAAAAAAAATAACGAAAACATAAAAATACACACTTCTTCACACTTTCCGGTAGAAAAAAAAAACAGTTGAGCTGAACTGTTGCAAATGAACAAAAAAAAAACAATACAATTATAAACACGCCCTAGAGGTAATAGAAAACTGTGACTGAAAATTATTCCGATTTTACTTGCGTTAATTTTCTGGTAGTTGTTGTAATGTTTTTTTTTTTGTTTCAGTTTTTGTTGTTTGTTTGGTTGGTTGTTTGCTTGAGTTTACTTGAGAAAAGGGTTTGGTAATGGGGAATCACACACATGAACAATCAAGAATTGGGGGGGAGTTTCAAAAGACACACACAAGGTTAGGTTGATGAACAACATTAGACGAAACACAATCTTTGCCGCAGCCGGCCGGCCGACGATTAATGTGCTAACGCCGCTTCGCTCCGAAATTCGCACCCCCTCGGCTCCTCTCCCCCCGCAGACCCCGCGGAACAGGGTTCTGTCGGGCGGGAGGGCGGGTGGCGAACCGTGGCGTTGCAAAATCGGAAGCAAATCACTCGCCAGCTACGGCTACGGCAAAGGGGAACGGGGGAAAGGAAAAATAAACGTGTTTTTTATGGGATTTGCTAGGGATTGTTGTTGTTTTTTTTTCTCTGTGGACATTTGGAACAGTGGGGAAGCATATTCAATGCAAATCTCGTATTCTAGGCTCGAATAGCTGACGGTACTCTATTATGTAATATATGTTATTGGCATTCTTTTTTTTTTTTTTTGTTTTTGGCTTCGCTTAACATTAGATAGCCTTGAGGGAAAGGCATTGTTGTGGACAACTGTAGCGGTTTTGCATAGAACGAAATCGGTCGTGTGTTACTTTTCATTCGCCAACCACTGTCAATGGGGCGAAGTTGGTAGTGGAACAGCTGTGGTTAGTAGTCCTATCGCAATTAAGTTTGTTTTTTTTTTCTCCATTGGCGCCACTGGCGCCACCTGCAGGGAAACTGCGCAAGAACGCACGGGTTTCCATTTACAAAAAAAAAATGGGGAATTAAACCTTTTTTCGAAGGTTTTGGAGGCAACGCACAGATGCTATTCGAAATGCATTTGCACTTAAAGAAAATGTCACTTCGCATAGGTGGTCTCAGTCCTCATCCTAACGGACATTGTGTTTTAGCACTAAGCGCACACTACGACTGGGATATGATCGTAAACGGGCGTACCACCCCCGGACGTGGATACGAACAGTATTTATTTATATTTTATATATATATATATATGTGATAGAGAAAGAGAGAGAGAGAGGCATATAGATAGGCAAACGATGATGGAAAGCAAAGCCAGATACCACTTACCTCTCGCTGTACTCGTCCATGTGTGCGTACGACTGAACGGAGTTTTCCTCGATCAGAAACTTTACGCGCTGATAGAAGGAGGCGGTCACGGAGGGTGGCTGCTTGCGCAGCAGCACCTCGACCGGATCGTTCGACGCCAGGCACATGATGTGCTCCGCACAGATCGAGTGGACGCAACATTCGCTGTCGGAACAGTCCGTCATACCATCTGGAAGGCGAGGCGGAAGACGAGCGTGATTAATTAAAGCCCCAAAAACCCCAAGGCCCGACCCAACGAGACTCCACTCCCGCCTTTTCAACAGCAACCGTCGGTTCTAACCCAAAAAACAAAAAACAAACAAACCCCACCACGTGTTTTACTTGTCATTGTCAATATTGTCTTTGCAACTCATCTCTAGCGCGATCGAGCAGTCGTTGCCGGCCCAGCCTTCCACGCAGATGCACTTGTACTCGCCGTCCTCCATCGTGCACTGGCCGTGGCGGGAGCATCCGTTCACGCAACCGGCTGCAGGGATCATCGGAACGGGAAGAAAGCAAAGCAAGTTAGAAACGCAAGCACACAAACGCGAGGGTAAATGCGACGCGCCACAATACTTACGCAGCGTACAGTGCCGCCCGTTCCATCCTTGAGAGCACACGCAGGTACCGTTCTTGCATTGACCGTGCTCGGCGCAGCGCGGATCGCACATCAGCTGATCGCACAGGCTGCCCGTCCAGCCGTCGTCGCACCGGCACCGTCCATTCTCGCAGATACCGTTGGGGCCACAGTCCAGGCTGCACACAGCTGTTGAAGATAGACCGGGAGAGGGCATTGAACGAATAAGTTCGATGGGCAAGAGAAAGAGAAGAAACATAGAATAGAGCGCTTGACACTTACCCTGGGAACAGTCTATTCCCGTCCAGTGACGATCGCAGATGCAGGAGCCGGTGTCGAGATCGTACGTACCGTGGTCGGAGCAGCCGGGCAGACACTGGTACACCTGCTGGTCGACGATGCTGCAGTCGTCGCCCTGCCAGCCGGCCTTACAGAAGCACTGGCCCGACACGCACGTACCGTGACCCGAGCAGGAGTGGTCGATACAATCCTCTGTGCATCGAAAAAAAAGGAAAAAACTCATTATGGTAAGCAACGGTGCGGACAGGCGTGAATGTTGGGATGGAACTTATCGTCATCATCGTATCTCAACAACAGTTTGTGAAGGACGGAAATATCTTTAGGATA
>AXCO02008549.1:0-13279 GCA_000473525.2 Anopheles melas
TGGTACAGGCAGGCCTTGACCGACAGCGGTTGTTGTGCCAAAGAAGAAGAAGATGATGTTGATGCAGCAGCTGACGATGTTGGTCGCGCCTTTTTCCGTTGAACGAGAATAAATTCATCCTCGTTGTTATTTTCCTCAGTATGGACCGTCTCACTGTGATTCATCTCGCCTCTACTCGTGTCCATTTTAGGACGCTTGTTCTTCTCTCGCAAGATCGGGAACGACTGGACTTCCCCCAACGCTCCTTTTATTTTTTGGCATTTATTCTTCACACTTGTACACTACTTATAATGTAACACCGAACATAATATCTTACTCGTGCCATTTCATGAATCGTTGAATCTCCTCCTCCTCCTCACGAGAGATTTTCAGAGCTCCACTCCCTCTCGATTTATTGATAATTTCTGGGGTGTTCTTATCAGGAGCCCACGCGCTCCGTTAGCGATACATACATTTTCTTGTTTAATTCTTGTTGCGTTGGCACTATTTGGCACTAACTGGATTCTAGTTTAAATGAGATTTCTATCTAATAGGAAAAACCATGTAATGCGTGTTGCCTATGCTTGGGCGTTATTACTTCATTGCCTAACTTTCGGGTGTGCTCTGCCTATCTCAAAATCCAACAACATCGTTATTGAGTGATTGACGATTAATAAATAAATTATAGGCTTTATAGATTTATTCTCATTAGTACAGCCCTTTATTTTGTGTTTTAATGGTTATACACAAGAAATACATAAATAGTTTTATATATTATTTTTATGGTGTGAATCGAATACTGCATCACAATTTGCTTCAAGTTGCTGCAAGTTGCTTCAAGAGCATCAAGTAATAAAACAATTTGTATTTCTATTATACATCAGAAACGTATCCAGTCTTTATAATTGCTTTTTAAAAAACAAACGATATTCGAAAAGGTAATATAAGTCTAATAAAAGATAAATAAAACTTATTCAACAGTACAATATACTAATTATACTAAATTAACAATAGGTTTAGTAACTACTTAAGAAGAAAAACTTGGGATACGCATACAAAACATACTTTTAAAATGAGAATTCCTTTACGAAGCACAAACTTTTCGCAAACAAACAGTAAACTTTTCTTATGCTTCATGCGACAAAATTCATGTTTTATATCAATATTTCTATTTTTCTGTTGTTTTTCCTACACCAAACACCGTGGACAAGCGAAGTAACAAATGCTCAGTTTCCGCATGAGTTGCACTTCCTCCATCCTGCCAGGAACGGTCAGTGGAACGGACTTGATCAAACAGATGAAACGAAGCTTCAACAAGCAAGCATTGGTTCGTCTCGAGTTGGTTGGGCGCCGACGGAAACAAAGCGGACCAACGGCGAGTGACGCTCCTTTGCTTCCCATTATCATCAGCATTAGCGAGTCTCTTTCGCAGTGCAACTATCGGACGATGCAACTGGTGGGCACACGACGATGCAGTGCACTGTCGTTAAACGACAGTCTTGCAGCCGTGCCACCAGCTTGAAACGCATCACCCACGGCGGAGTGGCTAGAGATGAGCGGGAAACGAGCAAACTTACTGCTACCGAACATTCCAAGCATACTCTGCGGACGAGGACATGCTGCAAGACGTCGGTCGGGCGCACTGACATTAGCCCGGAAATTGTAAACAGTGGCAGTGCACACAGCGTGGAATGCACTTTCACTACCACCGTGCTGCGCTCCGGTTGGCACGAAAGTCGCAGGATTTATTCGGGGTAAATATGCTGTTCCGGGCGGACGTGACAGAACCGTCCTGCTTCACTCTAATGTTCTTCCGCTCCCGCCACTGTGTGCGGTGTGGGAAGCTCATTTTTCTTCCGTCGGACGAGCTTTGCAGCGACGGCTATTTGCTATTCAGTGGATGTTTTCAGCTTACCAGCCAGTCCCATCAGGAGTAAGATCCGCCTGAAGTCGCTACGTCTCCGTGGGGGAAACGCTCGCTTACGAGCTGACCCTGTTGCGTTTTACAGATTTGGTTTCGTTTTTTTACTCGGTTCCTTTCTTTTCCCCACTGAACCAGAGGAAAGCAACTGGTGCCTCTTAGCGCGTAAAATTTAGAGGTTTGTGTTTGTTTCATCCTTTAAGACGGGGAGTAAATAGTGAATTGTATAGGGACAACGATGGTATTCGATTTCTATTAAGCTATGGACTTAATTTGTTGATTCAAACCATGCTGATATTCAATATTCAGTTACAACTGTTTATATGTAAGAATGAATATGGCTGGTAGGAATGAATATGACGGGCAGTTCCGTGGTTCTTCACAACATGCCTGTAGCGAGTTCAAGCCAAGAATGGGACCCGATTGCGTGGTAGAGAATAAAGTCTCGAAAATCGGAATAGACCGGCATGTCCACGTTGGATTTTGACGTCAAACAGAAGAGGAAGAATATAGCTAACCATAAATACACTTTTTATAATCTATCCAGAAACACGGCAGTATGTTTTTTGTATATTCAATTAGTTGACAAATACTGTTGAAAACGCAACAGTTTGATCTTTTAGTAACACACTTTAACAAATAAAAAAATGAAAAAAGTAAAAATAAAGGAAACAAAGGAAATAAAATAAAATAAAATAAAGGAAACCGAAAATAAACTTAAGTCTTTCCTCGAGTTACGCGAATTTTAATTTTTAACTGTTCATATGTCAAATCAGTAAAAAAAAATTCTCCTACAATTATCAAATGAAAAATAAATTGCAATTTGTCCAAAAAAATTAAATAACTATTTTTATTATTAAAACAATACAAAAGAGTGTTCTTATCTACTAATTATGCTATCAATGCTTTAAGTTCATGTTTATCTGATACCTGGAGTATCTGTTTGCTTTCTATAAGTTCTCTATAATTTACGAATAGACTCATAACTTCGCACGTTTTGTTGAATTCAAGTTTTTAAATTCCGGTATTAACATTTCAATGAATGTAGGCAGCCTTATGTTATAAATTGCTACTATTTCTAAAAACATCCTCCAATATTTTTCGATTTGTTTGCACGTTTTAAATGTATGTTCATAATTGTCTTTGTTTTCAAAAAAAAGTGCAATATGGATCAGTTATTGCTTTATTCTAATAAAACAAGAATAACCGATTTTTTCCAACAAATTGCATTAAATAAGTAATAAGGTGCATAAAATCACAGAAAATTTATTTAGATTACCATGATTATACAAGCATATTATGGCTGCAAAATGTGATATTCTACTTACGCGAAAATCCAAATTACGCAAATGTCTCCGGGACGCTTTATTCGCGTAACTCGGGGAAAGACTGTATAGCGAACGGAAACAAGATATACACAAACGAACGATCATCCGAGCATATGATCACGGTGCAATAAGCAGCATCCTCTAAAACCCAAATGCAGAATCTAAAACAATAATTGAAAGAATCGTCTTACTCGCAAAACGAGGCGATGTAGGGTTTTACATACGGCATACACAGAAAAGGATAGAATAAAATAGGAAAATGCATGGACAAGAGGTAAAAATACAGTAAGTCCGAGCGGAGCCCAAAATTGAAAGAATATAAGAACAATCTTAAATGTGTAAAGGACAATAACTAACAAGCCATGAGGAAAAATTCAAATAATACAAATATTTATTAACGTGATAGGTTAACAAAAAGACACACAACTATTAAATGAGTTATTAATCATTATTTATTGTGTGCTAAATCAAACAAATAAACTGAAAAATAGAAATAGAAACTTTATAGCAACTATGATTTATCAACTTTAGATTTTAATTTCTTCTGAACCTCAACCGAAACTTTAATTGTTATTTTGAATGCAAACTAATAGAATTAATCAAAATTACGAAAATGATTAAAAAAAAACAAACAATCACCTTTCTTTCCTTCGCTACATAATCTCTCTCCGATTTATTCTCTTTGGTTCGGACAAAACATGTTTTCTCTCCTTTGTTTTCATCTGTTGAATCCTGCTGCTGTTGTTTCGCTTCATATAATCCTCCACTAATCCGACAGCTTGCTCGTACCGTGGGCACTGTTCCAATAAATGAAAGTGCAAATTGCATCACACCAACAATGACCCCATTTCGCTCTACTAGCATACAGCCGTAGATGCGCACCTGCACCGTACTGTTGTCTTAATGCGCGTTTTCTTTCAGGAGCTCCGAAATGTTGCCCCCACTTTAATATGCATCTGGTCGCCGCTAACCACCGACGTCAAATATGGTCTAACAACACCCATCGACACGAACACATATACACACTCCGGCGTGCACACAACGAAGGTGCAGAAAATCTAATTTAAATTCATAACGAATTTTCACCCCCACTACTGCCTCATCGGAAAATTTTGACTATTCTACCGCTAGTGTAGTATGCTGAGATGACTGGAAACGATTCTAGGCTGCGAAATGGCAGTGGTTGTGGTAGAATGTTTGGCATGATGTTTGCAACATCTCGGAGCGCCCTGCGGAATATGAACGCAAAGGTGCGCCAAGATAGGAAGCAACAAGCAACAAAGAATGATTGAAAAAAGCCCTGCGAAATGTGGCACAGTAATGCCCCTGCAAACTAGCTAAGCGGGAAAAATACAGACAGGACAACTCAGAGACGAAGTAGAACTTTGACCAGCGCAACAAGCTAGAGAACGGATTTGCATTGCTTGGGAACATGCAAACAGAGAAAATAAAAAAAAACAATACTCAACGGTTGTTTGCACAGCGACCCGTACTGTAGCTCACCTTGCTGATTCAAACACCCGCTACTCGATTGCATACTGTTAGGCGCTTAGATGATGAAGAAGGAAGGCGAAAGAAATTTGTTCTG
The DNA here is from genome assembly GCA_000473525.2 of Anopheles melas. Taxonomy (NCBI): domain Eukaryota; kingdom Metazoa; phylum Arthropoda; class Insecta; order Diptera; family Culicidae; genus Anopheles; species Anopheles melas. The sequence continues at coordinate 4,817 of AXCO02008549.1, forward strand.
CCAAACAAACGCACAACACATTTCCGCTTCAAATTGTCTTTTCCGGCCGTGTGGTTCCGTTTGCTTGCCTCGGACTTGAAGCTTTCAGTGTTCGGTGATGGTTCTACGTGGATCGTACGTTATGGAACGTTATGCTGCCAGTGTGCTGCTATCATGTGGAGGAAAACAGCACACCAAAGCAAATGAAACCCAAGTCAAGAACGGGAACGAAATCAACAAAGCGTACGAAATTAGACTACCACAATAATATAGGGTGTGTGGTATGTTTTATGGTTTCATTTTTCGGCTATCGCACTACCCTTCTTGTGAGGATGTGTTGATACTGTGTTTGATTAGCTAGCAAAGAGAAATGACATGGAAGCTTATGTAAATCGTTGTTAATTCAACGTTTATATAGTTCTTTTCTGGAAGTGTAAATCGATGTTGATTTAACGCTTATAAAATATTTTTTTGTATAAATTAATGTATAACTACAAAATATTATGACGTTTTTATACTAATACTACATAAACATATAATATTTACTTATCATTTAATACTGTTAACAAAGACGACCTTCAAGACATTATTTTTACATTTAATCATCCCCGAGTAAAAAGGATAGTTTTTAACGCAAGGTTCTACTAAGTGCACCAAATTGCCGCATTATTCTATCGTGATATCTGATTGAATGGAAAATCTAACACGGTAGTGCGGTATTGTATTCTAAACTTTTGTCGAATGCTGATTGCTAGGATTTAAACACTGTATTCATCCACATGTTTGTGTGCAATGAGTTAGCGTAATTCAGTGTTGTCAAAATTAAACCAATCATTTGATGTTAGTAATTAGAATAATTTAAATATACAATTTTAGTTTAATTCAAATTGGAAGCATCTGCTGGCATAAGTCAAATTAATTAAATTGTGTTCGATTTACGATTTTTTTAAAACTTTTATCTGCCATTATATATTCAAATGTTCAATATGCATTGTTTGAATTATGAACTCGTTTGATTTTTTGTTCATTATTCATTTACTTTCATTCATTTTTATTTTATTATTGTTTTTTTTTTCGTTTCTAGTTCAGCTGAATTCTCATTCGCTTCTTTTCATCTCTTAATTGATAAATTTAATTTATGAGCGTTTTCATATTTTTGTTACTATTGTTTTGTTATTTATTACTTGTTCCCTACAATTAACCACTAATCAGTCCAATATGCGTTAATTTAAAAAAAATACTAGTGTATATATAGGTAACATATACACGTTGCGAAACACAGGACATGCCACGTGGCTGCAGTGTCAGCGACTTGGTTGATTTATCAGAACATCGCCCAGCGTAAGAATTGCAAGTGTTGTTGTGTAACCAATATTGCCAATTCAACAGCGCATCGTCCAGCTAACCCATTGCGCATGGCTGCAGCGCCAGTTACATCGGTGCAGAACATCGATCAACGAACCGATTGCGTAAGTGATATCAATCGCATCTATAGCCACTTCTACTGGCTAAACTGAATCAGACTCTGTACTAAAATCAGATACCACTCCGCTATTTTGGACGAGCGTGGTCGAGCTTGGACGACCCCGGTCTACTTCAGACGACTTCGAACGAGTCCGGTAAGTTCTTTTTAGATTTCGGACATTTTCGAGTGTGTAAAATTCGGTTTAGTTAAATCAACTCGTTTTCCATGATAATTTTATAACTTACAGCTAAACAGTCTTGCACAATAGACCAAAGTTTCACAGTTTTTGTTCTGGTACATATGTGAAATCCACGATTACGAGTTTTGATCTCGATTACAAATAAGTGGCAATAAAAAATTGGCAGCTTTTTGATCATGCCAGACATAACGTTAAGATGGCCCAGATACACACAAGATAAAGCAATAAAAACTAAACCATCCCCATGCTTTGTTGTACACTGTTCTCGAACAAATTACCATACGTGCACACCGTTTCAGTGGTTTGGCCGCTTGTATCGAACTACACACGGCCATTTGATCGAGACGACTCTAAGCGACACGCATGTTCCATTCATAGCAAAACTATTAGGAAGCGTTAACACTTCATTTTCCAAATCCGCACGATTCTGGAACCACCTCACTTTAAAGCCCCATTTCGCTGCATTCCTGGCATTGCAAAACACCGTACCCCACCAGGCGTCTCCATCCCACTGTGCCCGGTTTCACAAGCAACAGGATACATCAGAAGCTGGCAAATGCTTTTCTAACGCACTCGCAACATGAAAAACGTGTTCAAGCTGTCTCTTCCCATCGGTACGAACGAGCATCTCTCGCGTTCGCTGTATTTTCTCTCCACATTGTACGTACGTACACGTAAAGAAATACAACTGCTCTCACGCGAACATTTCTCACAATACCAGGTCACCATAGTTTAGATTTTCTGCACCGAGAGCATTTCTTCCTTTTGTATATGCAACATGCAAAACAGTTAACAAACATATAACCTTTTTAAAACATTTACTAAAAACTTTGAGCTCTTCTTGTAGCTTAAAATATGTTAGTTTATTAAACGTAATGGTAAAAATCGTATGAATAATTTAAAGCTGCCAAATTGATGAAAATAATAGGTATCTATTTCTTCTCTTATTGAACAATAATTCAAATCAGTCGGATTAGAAATTCAAAAAAGCTATCGATAATGAAATTTTCGAAGATTTTGCATACATTATAATTTCTTTAACAGTTATAACTGCTCATGATCCCATAGTGCTGCTTGCATCTCAGATTTTTCCTCAATTCATGAGTAGATTTCTACTTGTTCTGTCTGTTCCTCTCACTCTCTTTCTCTTTTTGTCACGCTCATACATTTTTATCTAAAGCAAAATGCTCTCCGAGCACGGCACCAGGCAGTCGACCTAGCATGCACAAGTGCGTGCACAGATACAAAACCACACGTGCGCGCACACACAGCGTTCCAGGGGGTTCCGTGGGAGGTCGCCGAGCCAACGCAGGGCCAAAAGCGCGCCCGATCGGCTTTGGCTCAGTGCCGTCGGAAACTGTGGCGCGTACGGACCGCGCGTCCGATTCGGTTATCGCGTGCTCGACCACATTCTGCAAAACTGCAGGACTGCAGCTTTGCTTTGCGCATCATCCCAGACAGGTCGCCTCCTTGTGTCACTCTGGCGGTGTGAAGGTAAACGGGTTCGGAGGGAGCGGTGGGAAACGGCGGTTGGGACGGCGACCGGGACACCCTGAATACCCTCGGGCGGGTAACGAAGAAGTAGGGCCGCATAAGGTGAAACAAGGTGTATATATAAGAGTGTGTGTTTGTGTGTGTGTGTGTGGGTACGTTTGTTTGTGCGTGTATGTGCGTTGGTAATGTTGGAGAGGGGAGACATGGTCAGTGTCTGGAAATGTGTGGTTTGCAGCGTGTCATTGGATAAGTGTGTGCTGCTTTTTGTGGCCAACAGGAGCACTTGCAAGCTGCAGTAGATACTGTTCGTGGGACATTGCATGTGGCCTAAGGTGCCCTGTTCAACTAATGAGAAGCACCTGTACCTGTACCTGTGTATGTGCGATTGTGCGTGGTTTTGTGCAGGTGTGTATGTGTGAGTGTGTGAGCTTACGCCTGGTTGGTTAGTCAGTGGAAGTCAATGTGGTTTAATGGATATAGCTTTTTAAATTACCCAGTTCATCTCAAACCGCTTCAACCATAAAGGCAACATCCAGTGAAGCAGACATTTGTTCAAGCAATCTCAATTCGTTCACATGGCGAGGCATATTTTCTAGAAAAACTGAAACATTCTTCTTCACACATTCGTTTGTAGCTGCTAGAAGCATGAAATATCCATTCTGGATAAGATCCATCTTCAAACTTTCAGGTGCGATACATACTCTTTCTTCTGCAATAGGCTGGAAGGAAATCTATTCTATCCATGGATCATCGGAATCACAACGAACGTCTTGGTTGTGAGTGATTTCGGAGGAGAGAGAAAGGAGCTTGAGTTTCATGTTCCGAAAGCTGGAAAAAATTTGAATTACTGATGGATGTAGAGTTTGTACAGTAGACTGACTCCACATACAATGGTTTGCCTCCAAAGCTAAAGACTTTCCTTACGCCATGTGCGTGTGTTTGTGCGTGCAGGAAGAGGACGGTACCATTAAAGCAATGAAACGAGTAGAAAAAAGCAAAAAAAAACAGAAGTCACCGCTAACGGGAAAGGGATAGGAGGAAACTTAAGCAGGAAAGAAAAAGAAGAAAAAGAAAGAAAAAGAGAGATATATTGATAGCTAGCGAGAAAGAGAGAAAAAGAGAAAGAGAACAAGAGAGAGAGAGAGAGAGAGAGAGAGAGAGAGAGAGAGAGAGAGAGTGAAAAGAAGCACATGCGTATGATCTCGGAGAAAAACCGGATGCGCTCGGGGAGAAACGAAAAGGTCACGGGAAATGACTAGAAGCGCGTGGGAGGCTGTAAAATCGAGCCCGTCGAATGATTATTGATATTAATTAGCATATGAGATTTGAATCAGTGCGTGCGGAGCACTAATAAGGTGACAGTTATTCTCTCCATTGTTCCCCAGATTGCCATATGCAAGATTTCCCTGTTTGATTAGGCTGTCGAAATTTCTTGCGAAACGACAATTAGATTTTTTTGCTTTTACTGTAAAAAAAAAACAGAGAAAAACAAAAACAATAAAACTGCAGGAAGATGGTAATGATTGGTTCTTTTCATTCAATATAGCTAACGGGGTGCCTTTCGGTAAACAAAAAAGGGGCAACCATGCTGAGGTGAAATACTTGAGGAAATACTAATTAGAATCCATTTCAGTCAAAACTTTCCCTTCTTGAGTTGAACGACTCGTATTGATTGAGATGTTTGCAGCTGTAGCAGCAAGTAATCAGCAAGCTCTTCAAACAGAAATCATTCAGCAAGAAAAAATTAACTTGAAGATTCGTGGAACGGATCGAACAGAAATATCGAAATGTCGTAGCAATGTTAAGCCCGATGCTTGAGATGAAATATAACAGCCAGGTGCAAAATTCATCGAATTTTATGTATGCGCTCACGCTCGTGTTCAAATTATTCTTGAAGGCTGTGAGGTGCTTTTCTCTGAAATGAAAAAAAAAATACTTTACACAACGTCAGAAGGCACCTTTACAACACATAACCTAGATTCCCTTTGCATAAGTAACCAGTAGCACATGGTCTAGGGAAACACTTTTTTTTTGCATTTCTGATTCATATTCACACAGTTTCCAACGGAAATGTAGAATCAAACGCAGTCTGGTTATGTATTTGCCTCGAAACCGGATGTAGCTGTAGTGCGAGCTTGTGCTCAGGCGTACCGGAAAAGCTTACGCGAAGAACGGAACAGCAGCGTGCCGACAGAAAACTCGTCCCGAGGTATGAACACTTTGCTGTGCGAACAAATCGCAAAACACATGTGTATGGGTGCGTGTACGGGACATTCCAAGGTGGCATGATAGCTTTTGTTTTACTAGTTGGGAGATTCATAAGCAGAAGCAGAAAAAGGCACAACAAGACATATACATCATGCTTGTACTCCCACTGCCACTGCAGAAGTAGATAGAGCAATCCGATAGCAGTCCACTGGGAGATGGATCCATCCGCACCAGCCCACAAAGAATATACAAACAGCAAGAAAAAAAAAACAATAATACCCTGAGGCGAAGAGAGTTGATGATGAGCCCAACCATCCGTCGTTCCTTTTTTCGGTGTATGTTCTATCGCGCCAAGCGTTTGCCTCTCGCTTCCTATGCCTTCACTAGCATTACGTTCGCTACAGTGCAGACTCTCGCCGACTGACGCAACAGGATTCTACTTTGTTGCGATAATACACGGCAAATACGTGAGTAAAACTTTACCGTGCAAAGCTGTCCACGGAGCGGAATAGTGAGCGGAAGGCCCAGTCTGGTGTGTCAGGGTGGGATATATCCTACCCAAAAATGGGCTAACATCGTCGGTAAAGCTTTCGGCCGTGTGTAGTGTCTTGTCGATTGGAGCGGAGAGCAAGAAAAGGAGAGCGAACGCATTGGGAAGGATTGAGAGCGTCGAGTGAACAGGACACATCGGCCCCAGGAATGGTAGATTGTGACTGTGAGGGAAAACATGCGGATTACTGCTGTGTATGTGTATACCCGACTGTGTGAGCTTCCATCATTTGGTGTAAAAGTTTTCTGTCACGCTGATAACATGCACAGGAACAAGAACAATCCTTTTCCTCTGAAACAACTGATAACATGCTTCGTAGGGCAGGATCGTAAACGTAACGAAAAAACGAGAATGGATGGAGTGTGAGGCAACCGAATCGATACTAAAATCGATCTGAAGTGGTCTCAACCCTTAACCATTACAAAAGTGAAATAAAAATCCTGTTTTTCATGTTTTTCAAACAATCTGAAGCTGATGGAATACAACGAAAGAAAACAATTTCAGTTTTCTTTTGGCTTAATCCCGTGCTCTATTTAACATTTTAATTGCTTCAATAGGCGTAGGCAAATCATTTTGTGTGGATGTTTAATTACAAAAAGTCCATTAGAAAGAAAAACATACTTTCTCTTTACCTCTTATGTGTTTGCGATACAAAGCACATAGTTTTACGGTATTGAAAAACTTGAAGATATTGATTGCTCCCAGCACACTGTAGTCCAATCGATCTGGACCGAAGCACAGTTAGTAATGCAACACACAAAGCTTCATTTGCATCAATTAAGACTAGGGCAAATCTCCAAACGTCATTCTCCCACAACGATAATTCTCATAAGCTTAGGCGACGACTGCCGTTACTAGAATAATTTAGTTTATCGATTTAGCTATCGATTTGATAAACATTGTGTTGAGTAAGAGCACTTCACCCTTCACTTCGCTAGAATTACTGTCGAGGGGTACATAATCCATCGATAGCCATATCTTAGGTTGCTGCTGATGTTTTGAATATTTATTTTATGCATAAACACAGGGACAGGCCATTCAGACGAGATATACCCTTGAGAGAGTTCGTACAATCTGTTTGATGCGAGGAAAGGGACTAAGCTTTCGAAGCATTAAAAAAAAATAAAAACAAACCTGAGTGGAATTTATTTAAAGTGTTTGACATACAGATATTGATATTGAGATAAGGATTGTTCTATACAACCTGAAGTATTTATATATTGTTCGTAAAATACATTTAACGTCTCCTGATGTGTTAACAGTAGTGTATAATTTACTATAACAACTTCCACCACACAAATCAGCATACAATCGGTTCATCAAACCTTGCTCTTAAAATTCATGACAATCCAATAACAATAGGCAGCTAATGGGAAAAGAATAAAACCAAACTTAAAAATCAATCGTCACGAACTCATGGTATTGTCGATACTCCAGAAAGACTGAAAACAATTTCCAATCACTGTCCCGCCAACCCTTCCCGTGATCACAAAGTGCACAGCAAACGAGCAAAATCGTAATAATGTACAGCTGAATGGCAAAAAGTGGAACGCTCTGCAATGTGCTAGTGACAATCAATGCATTGATAGGAAGCAAAATGACACACGCCACCAGAAACGCTGTCGTGACATCGGGAAACGGAATACGGTCCAATCGGTGTGGAATGAACGGTGGCAAAGCAGAAGGTGTGTTCATAATAGTGCGTGAGTGTTCGATGCTTCGATCATGCCGCCAGCTAGAACGGCTGTCTTGCTGTCTTGATTGCCAGAGGAAGCGGTAAGGGTCGGGAGCGACAATAGATGTGTCGTAAATGTGAAGATGATAGTAGGTCCATTTATCACCGTTGATATTCTGCTGACAAAGCACGATGCACGAGGCTGTTAGCAGTGTTGGATAAACAGTAGAGGTATAGAAGTATGCACGAGATTGTTAGTGGTGTAGGATAAACAGAAGTGGCATAGTGTTATATTGCACAGATGATTTTGTGCGTCTGTGTGTCTGTGTATCTCGTGACTAAAACATAGCTACAATATGTATATAATGTCCATTGATAGCTTCCAAGGTTATAGATAATACGTCCTGTTCTCTTAACAATACGTTAATGATTTTTTTTATTCAGTAGGGACGGCTTTGCGTATTGCTTATACGTTAATGAATTTAGGTGAAACACTATGAAGGCGAAGGCTTAATAACTTTAATATAATACTTTTCTATTAGCCACCGATAATACGTTAATAGTTCTTGCTTAAATCAATACCAAACTTTAAGGATATCCAGAAAGGTTATAGTTTATCTCTCGTATCTACTAATTTATTTTTGTTATATTTAGTACAAGTTGGAACTCTTATTAAGGTACTATTTCTGTTTCAAAACCTTTTGTAAATATAAATATCTTTCAAAATGATAAATTTACTTTGAGCAATACGGCCTTTTCGGACCTTTCTTCCTGAATAAAAAAAAATGTTCAAATAACTATACTGAATTCTTTAAAGCATCGCTAATTATAAATTCGACAAGGTTGGATGCTATCTTCCTATTTGTAATTTAATGTTTAAAAATTAAAAAAAA
>AXCO02008552.1:0-13211 GCA_000473525.2 Anopheles melas
CACAGTGAAGTCATCATTATTTAAAAACAAAACCCCGGAAGGCGTGGCATTTCTCGGAGCAACGGCTTGTCGATTGACAATCCACAAGGTTTCCGTTTCAATTTGCACAGACGGTGGTAGTGGTACAAACGAGCTTTTGCGAACTTAGCTAGAGCTTTTGGTATTGCAGCACGCGTTTACTTTACTAATGAGGGCGGCATGCTTACAAAAGGATCACGCTTTGTACGCTTCCCGGTTGTGGCACAACAATAACTTCACTCATCACGCCTCGGCCGTTTAATTCTGTTTAAGAAGTGAAACAAAAAAAAAACAACCGTAGAAATAGAAACGAAAATGAAACTGGAACAATAATGCTATTAATTTTGCAACTACAGAGAGTTGCTTTATTGCGGGGGAACAAAAGGAAGCAGTGACAGTTGAGAAAGAACAGAAAAAAAAACACAAGACGAAGAAGGCACAAAATATGAGCCCTAACACACATATGCCCTCTGGCTGGCTAATTTGCATACGCATACAGGTTTGCAGTACGCTCAAACACGTTCTCGCTATTTATCATCGGCTGACGATATTCGCACGTTTCCTCCACCTCCACTCCTCTATCCATCTTGGGTCTGGTACGTGTGTGTGTGTGTGTTTGATAGGGGAGGACACGGTGCCGCCGTCTGGTACCGTTTGTGACCCGCTTGCAAGTAGCAGCCAAACTCAAACGGCGGTTCTAACTCTGCTTTCTCGCTTAAGTGATTGAAGAAATTGTTTTGCCCACCGTATTTATAACGCGTCAACGTCAGCATTTGCACGTGCGCGTGCCCTCTGTACAGCTGTGACACTTTCGCACAACGCACCATGACGGATCAGGGTTTTCGGGTTTGTGTGTTCCCTTCCTGCGTGACACGCGTAGCTGAGTTAAGTTATAATGTGCCGATCCCGCCGCCATGCTAGCTGTCTCCGGCTCCGTAAACGCGTTCGATGACCCGTTTCAGAATAGCAGCAGCGACACGGCACAGAAAGCTCGACGTGAGCCAATTCATTAATCGGCGGTCACCTGTCATAACCTCAATTTGGACGCACCATGGTAATGGCGCCATTACGCGAGACGACACACCGGCATATACCCTCGTGCCGGTGATAGAAAATATGCCAATAAATTATTGTCCACCTGCCCCGGGAAGGTAGGGAGTGGGCAAACGGAGCTAATAAATCAGTTCTTCGGTCCGCCAACGAGAGCTGATCGACAATTCGGGGAGCAGAGCGGGACAGGACAAGCTTTGTCTAATGCTTTCTAATACCAAGCGGCTAATACAATTAAGCTAGAATGGCTCAGCACGGCACGATGGGAACGTCCCCGGGGAGTGCTAATCGCAAGCCATTAGAATAAAGCGTTCACACTCCCGCGACTTGCAGGCGGAAGTAAACACAGCGAACACTTACGTCTGACATCTCATTAAAGTGATGTCGTGATAATTGACTGCTCAAACCCTACCGTTTTTTCATCGCGACACAAGGCTATTCTACCAAACATTGTAGAAGTACAATGGACGTTGACATCAGTCGCGCACATTATAGCTCGTATTGCGTGTAAAATTTCGCGAACAAACATTCTCGGCGCACCGCAATGCGGGTTCTGTGTGAAGAATCTATTAAAAAGAGAGATTCCGCAAAGCCCGAGCTTTGTGTCCGGGAACGTTGCGGAGTTCGGCAGACTTCTTGGGTAAATATTTGCACCTAACAAGACAGCAGTCGTTCGGCCACGAAAGGATTTATTCAGACTTTGAGAAACGGTCCTCCCTCGCGAGTAGCAACTTGATCGCCGAAAGATCTAAAGGTTGACCAAAGTTTTGGCAAACATTGTGAACCATCCGCCACACTGACACTCGTAATGTACTCCAATCAAAGCTGATGTTGTTTCGAAAAAAAAAATCAACACCATATCGTAGTCCCTGCCGCCCCGCTTTACAAGACAGGGTTGGAATTCTCGCGGTATGCAGTTAGCAAACAATACTTAACCTTAGCGAGGTTTTGACCAACACACTTCAAAACGGTGAATCTACTCTGTTGACAATGCCTAGAAGCTTCCTAACGTTCTTCCTCACGTTTCTAATGGCAGGAGACGTTGTCTTTATTTGATCAAAAACGTGAATACGTGTTTGCTTTTGTCTCGAGGATAAAACCCCGATCCGATCGATCATGATCATGACAATAATGCATAATAATAGGGAAGTATAAATCTGTGGTACAGATTTGTTGAAAAATTGAAACTCTGTTAGCGCCATCTATTTTCGCACACGGTGGCTGTGAATCTGTACGGCAAATATTTTTCCCTCTGCACGTTCATTAAGCACAACAGTTTGCTTTTTCTGTTCGTAAAAAAGCATATATTTACACCATAACAAGGGAAACTTGCTAATTTTAGTGCACCGCACTGTACCACACGGCAGATAAATACGAGGCAGCAGAGAAAGAGAGGGAGCAAGCCAGACAAAGGTCACCAGCCTACGACGTTATCAGTGAGGATCGGTCGATTTAATAATGGAGAAATTTTCCCATGGATGCAAAACAAAAACAAAGCAAAAAAAAACATTCACAATCGTTATCCACACTGGCAGTAGTAGTGGCAGCTTGCAGTAGGAAGACGCGAATGCTGCGTACCCGAATGGTGTGTAATGGCATAATTATTCTACAGTAGGAGATGTTCGAAATCTGCCTGGACGGATTTAATTATCTGCTGCGCAAAATCTCTTGTTTGGTGTCTGGCTTAAGGTGGCGAGAGCTTTACCACCACCACCACCACCACTACTACAACCGACCGAGCAACAGTCTGGAGAGTTTAGGGTTCGCCTCTGCCCCTGCGCTGGGTGTGTGATGTTCCGCCACGAACCCTTCAAAGATCCGCCACACACTCGAACTACTCGAAGAAAAAACAAAAAGAAGCAAACATTCAACACATCGGCCACAATATCACCCCGCACGATCGCACTCGAAAAAGTAACCTCACCATGCATCAGCCATCATAAGGGGGGGGCATGGGTGTGAATTGTTAGTGGGAAGGACGTCTCCATGACCCTCGGCCACGGCAAGGGTTGCGTGATTGTTTCTCGTGTGTTTGTTTGTAGTGGTCTCGTAAAACAATGAAAGTGTGGCCGAGGGTAAGGTTACCAGTTGAGGGTGTAGAAAGCGTCATACACGTGAGGGAAGATTCTACTTTCTACTTCGTTTAGATGATTGCAAAGATGATAGTAACGATCGCTAATGAAAGCGGGTCGATGCCGTCAGTGGAAGTTGCGATTGACCTCAGAGTTTTTGTAGTGAAGGAGGTAAGCAGCCATTTAGTTACCGTAGGCATGTCAGAGTTTTCGGTATAGATTTTCTTCGATTAAACTGCTTAAATTGAGATAACTTTGAGGAAAAACTATTTTACGGCAAATAAATCGCATCATGTATTATTATCTTCATCTTCCATCTCGATGTTTGTTTTGTTATACAAGCAAATGCAATCACGACCCACCAGCGAACAATTTGTATGTAAAAAGTGTTTCTGTTTTACTCTGATTTATCTTCAAAAGCGTAACAATTTCGTTACGATAGCGAAAGCTGTATTTTTGTACGTGTGCCCGCGGGTGTTAGCTTCGATTTTCGCTTATATGAGCGATTCGTTCAGCAGCGAGGATTAGATAAATGGTATTGCTGCTCTCTTCGAACAAAAAACCCCAAACCCCCCCCCCCCCCCGAAAATAAATGCGTTTTGGTTCGATGAAATCTTATTTGAAAACATTCCTATCCTCTTAACACAAAACACCCACAAAAAACACATAAAAGAGGCATCCAAATTTTAGAATTACTCATTCACTCTACCTTTGCCAAACAGAGATCCAGGAAAACTAATCACACGTGTGTGCATTTGAATGATGAAATGCTTCTTTCCCGATCAAAAGCGTGCCAAAAGCACATCGTGTGCAGTTTATTTCCGCCTTCGCCAACCGCAACTGCACGGTGCTGGAGGTACAGGAAAGCGGCGTGGTTTACGATTTCGATTTCAGCTCTGCCCAATAGCCTCGTAACGCCTCGTAACGTCTCGATGTTTGTGTGTGTCGGTGGGGGTGGTTTGTTTGGTCATCGATCATTAATCATGGATTTATTGGTGCGCCCCTTTGGTGTAGTAGCAGGTTTAAATCGTCGAGGTTGCCGCAGGTGGCCGTCGAGAGGGAAAGAGAGCACACAAAAGGTATCGATTGTGTGTAACGAGAAGATCCCAAGCGGATGCAGCAGCGTGTGCACAGCCACCGATCAAGGGATGCAGGGGAAGGGGGGCTGTAAGCGTTACGTGCAGAGGTCGGAGCTGGGCGGAAAAATGGAAGCAATAATGGTGAAATTGCATAACGCAGTGGTGATGCAGCAGCGTATGCTGGAACTCGTGCCCGGCCGGCAGGTGGTGGATCGGGACCGAGGATAGTGTCTATAATTATCGATTAAATCAATCGTTCACTGTCACACGATGGTTGGGCTAAGATATAATGTATTCCAGGCGTTCGGTGCGTCTTTCATATTATTCTACCATTATCGGATCGCGAAGCTCACAAGCACAACACGTCCAGGGAGATCCTGTTGGATGCTCACCATGCCCCGGCAGTTCCGCATCGCTCGCCGAGCCGTGCCGAGCTAATGAGCGGACAGGACAGTTACTTGGAGTGGTTATAATTTCTAGCAGGCGCCAGTCCTTTGAGCTGCTGGTGAGTCATCAACACACAGCAGCAACACACAAGCTCTTGTATAATGTCAACAAGTCACAGCAACACACAAGCTCTTGTATAATGAATAGAAGAAAAAAAAAAAACGGTCGACTATAAATGGTGCAAGTCTTTCATCAGTACACAAAGCCCACAAGGCCCAGGAATAGACATCAAAGCTCGGTGGTAGTGCGGTTTTTCGCATAACAACGGGCGTTCGAAACAAAAACACACCCAACACAACCGGGGTGCAAGCCCGATCAGCACCACCAGAGAAGGAAGCCTCACACCACACATCGTTGGAAAAAGGCAATCATTATTTTAATCAGTTGCCATCCAGTGACACGAACCGCCTCGGGCTACCGGGATGTTGTCTCTTCTTGAATGCCCTGCGGAACTACTATGCAGGATCCTTTGATTCAGAATAATTAAGGAATGGTAGGCACAAAACATGCAAACGTGCCAGCTCAGGCAACTATTTGAGGAGTGACGTTGCGCAACATACTTTTTATACAATTTACTCCATCGTTTCTCTTGGCGTACGAGCTGGATACCGATGGCACACTGAGGATTCGGAAGGGGCCCAAAAACCAACAAACTTACCTACATTGACGCCAGACGTAATAAATTGCTGATGGATGCGCGACGCAGTGTCGTCACTGGTTCGATGGTGGTCAGTTATAAAAACAAAAGAGTTGCAGTTTTTCGTAACGGGCAGAAAAGCGCGAAAATCATCACAAAAGTGCATCGAACGAATGCCGAATCATTGGCCGTAAGAAGCGTTCCGTACGCTCCCCTTGAAGCCTCTTTTTTGCTTGTTTATTTTTAACCAACTGTGGACAGGGTTTAAGCAAAACCTGTAGCTCGCCTACAGTTGCGCGGCGTTCGATGGAAGTTGCGTAAAGAACGGAGAAAGAAAGGAAAAATTGGAAAGCAACAGGCAAGAAAATCAGTTGGTGGTCTAGTTTTCAACAGCCATGGCACGATGTAGATAGCGCCACAACACCACGAACAAAAACATAAAAAAGCGAAATGTGTTCGGATTGTCTGAGTGCCTGTCCAGGCACTGTACCAGTGGCCATCGTTGTGTAGTAGGGGAACCAATCAAACAAAAAAAAAAAAAACGGGAAAGAAGTGTAAATATTTTAAAACAACCCAATTTTTGCTTATGTAGTTGTTGCTGGCTGTAAGGTAGAATTACGATCATTTTTTCTGCCTTTCACTCTTTGTGTTTGTGTTCTTTTTGCTTTGCTATTGTTTTTGCCTGCCTAAAAATCCACACCTAATTGTGCCAAACTAATCCCGTTGACCATTGCATAAATGTAATCCGGTTCAGTAGGCACACAGCCAGTTGTCCGACTGACATCGATTGACATTCACCGAAACTGGAGCGTTTCGTCGGGGAGGAACAGGGAATTATCGATCGGTGTAGTGCGTTGTGACCATAAGCCGAAGGTTTATGACAGCGCAGTGTGGCCGATAGGTGGTCGGGCTCCATTGATAGGTTTTTGCTGTTTCCTTTTTCCAGTTCGCCACGCGAAAGCATGATTGATCGGCCGTCGATGGCAGTTGTGGCAGCGAAACGAAAGCTTCTCCTAAAAATGAAACACACACACACACACACACACCACCCTACCCCAGCTTACATCATACTGTGGGGACAGCAGCGGACTGGAGCAGCAGCTTGTGGAAAACGGGTCATCAATTTGCCTGGAACCATCAGCCATTGTCAAAACAGCCTGATCGCTTTTGCTAACCGAGTTTGCATGCAAAAACAGTACAAGCGTTCCCCATTTTCGGTGCGAGGATCGAGCCTATTGAGACACCTGTCATAAAATAGTGTACACCAGTTGGAAACTAATGTAGCCTGAAGAGAACCGAGCGATGGAGAAATGCAGATTAGCCACCCAGCATGGAAGCACCTGACGAGGAGCAGCAGCAGCAGTGTCAGTGTCTATTAAAACAAAATAACAATTATTTACTTTCACCAGCCACAACCCCGGCCACTATCACAGAGTGCGTGAGAGTGCATGCGTGCCGCGTGCCTTCAAAAGTTCGGCAAACGAATTCGAAAACTGCACCCGCCGCACCCATGCGCAGGGCGGCGACCGCGTTGGGTTCAAAACAGTGGACGCCACCACCAGTGGAAGCCGTTATGAAAGTTTGGTTCACTTTGGGGCGGAAAGGTGCCTGCTCCTCACCACCCGGTGTCCGGTTTTGGAACGTTTCGGTGTCGTGCGTTGAATTTTGGCGTATTTTTACAATCCCGCAGCCGAACCGGTTTACGATACCACGGTGGCGGTGCGGTTATTTCGAGACATCTTTCGCGCGACCCGAGCTGGTGTAAAGTGGCTCTTGTTAGGTAATGTGTCCGCCGGGGGCCTGAGGGTGAGAGGCTGTTGCGTCTCGGTGTAAACAATACCGAAAGACAAGCCGTGCGCTCACTCTACCCCAGTAATGGTGCCAATTCGGAACCAAACTGTCAAAGCAACGAGCAGCAAACACACACACACACACACACGAAATAGAGACACAATCTCTTGGAAGACAGAAACAACAACGCTGGTTCGTACAGCATGCGGCAGATTCAGCAGAAACACTTTGGGAATTCGGATCAGTTAAAGTCGGGAAGTGAGCAGTGGCGCGTACCCAAAATCCCCTCTCCCCCTCTGCGTACCCAATCGGATTAGGGCGGCGAGGCGCGTTCGGCAAGCAGCGCAGCGTATCGAAATGATTTGTGCTCATTTTGTTTGCTTTTCTTGCGCGGTTTGGCGCGTATTTCCGATCCACGTAGAGAGGATCGAGCGCGGAAGGGAGCCGGGGCTCGAGGGGGTAATGTCACGCACCAGCAGCTACCTACTATGCTCAAGGTGGCTGCAGCTCGGCTGTGTGTACGCCAAGGGTGTCTTACGGCAAACCGTTTCCAGCATTTTGTTGCTGGTAATAAAGCAGCAAGAGGTACGACGAATGACACTGCCGGCCAGAGGAAGTACGTCGCTGAACATCGATTTCCGTCGACACACACAGACACAGCAAGGGTGTACCGTAGCTTGTGAAAACCGGTCGTGGCATACCTGTGTTCACGGGCATTGCGTAAGCCCTTCGGCTAGGTCTCCAAGGTATGGCCACTTCAAGCTGACCCCTACCCAATGGTCTCTCTTCACAAGTTTCCCAGACATTCCTCGTCGGACCCAGAGCATCGGTGGAAGTTACTTCTCAAAATCATTTGTAAAGCACGGCTACCCAACAAGCTACCCTCGCTTTCGGATATCATCCGGTGCAGCGCAGCCAAAGTAAAAGATAAAAACCTCCAAAAAGGGTTTGAAGTGGTCGGCAATATGTTGTAACCGAGCGGCGCAGTGGCTAGCGATCTTGCGGCGATTTTTCACAAATATGCAGTCAGGTGTGGTGCTGCCAGTGGAGTGAAGTGGCGGAACACTAAAAGCCCTCCCTTATGTCATGGTAACGCTGGATTAACTCCCTGGGGCTATTTTTTATCACCATTTGCCCCCACTTGGACAAAAAAAAAACACCCATCCGCAACGTGATTGCGCTACACAGCATCGAAGGTGAGATCATCTTCAGTGTGGCCCAACGCAGGATCTCGCGTGGCAATTCCACGCTGAATGCTAATCATGCATAGCTGAAAACGAGCTGTGTACACCCGTCCGTGGTTTTATGATCTCGCTAATGGAGAGGTAGTTATACCTATGGTTTGTTGTGTGTGTGTGTGTGTGTGTAGTTGGAAGTCTCTTTCAATATTGGGATACAGTGCACGTGTGTGTGTGTGTCATTGAACGGAAGATCCGCTCACATCGGGGGTAACTAATTCGGGCTTCTCGCTTCTATCACGTTTCCGTTCACAATGCGTTTCGGATTGGTTGCACCACTAGCACGAGGGGAAATACCGAGCGGGACTGCACTGATTAGCGATGCGCACGTCGTAATCACCCATCGGCACGTCCCTGAAGTCGGGTCACTGCACACACTTTCACCCTTCGTGAAGATCACCCGGTTCCGACAGGAATGCGCGCCGCTCCGGGGGCTCACGTTCGATCGTGGTCGATCATCGGAATACGCGAAAAGCAGTTGTACGAAAACCGCACCTGCCCCCGTCCGCCCTTCCTCTCCTTCCCATCGCCCTACCACCCATAACGAGGTCATCGCGTTTTGAGTACCGGGTATGCCGGGTTGCATTCCACGCGAACCCCCTTGCCACCGAGTGCTTATCTTTGCCGCTATCTGTTTTGTGTTCGCGCCCCCTCCCGAGCCCTACTACTTCGAGCCCTCGAATGTTGATGATCTTGGCCCAAACAAAAGCAAAACCGCAGCTGAGCAGAGAGAGAGAGAGAGAGTGTAATCAATTGGTGCACTTTTCGAGTGACGATGAGAAAAGGCACCTTCCGCATCGTTCCCGTTGCTCACACCGCGAGACACACACACTTGGCTTGGTTGTGGTGCACGGCCGCACCATTATTGTTCGATGCCGGCATCACGGACATCAACCAACCATCCTCGTCGCCGTTTTGCACTATCCTTATACGAAGAATTTAATGTGTTTCCTTCTCGTCCGCTTTGGTCGTGCTTTGGGGGTTCGTCGTTTCACTCCCTTGGGGTAAGGACAGATCGGAGAGTGGGCTAGGCTTTGGCGAGCCTTCAAAACATGGCCACCCTGCACACCCATGCGGACGACCGCGCCCAATTGTAACCAGTCCAGATTATTAATGATCTCGTTCTACTTAGATGTGCGGTGGTGGACGGTTTCACTTGCGGTTAAAAGGTCCCAAAAGAATCGACACTATCAGCGGCAGGCAAAGGGGATACGGCTTCGATCGGCACTCTGGTGCAAACCTAGTCGGGCGGCTTCGAAATCGTGCCGATACTCCTGATCTGAACCATTACTTACCCCCACGATACCGTGCCCGACGATCTTTCCCAGGAGGAAACGGGAAGGTGTCTCTTTGTGTGCCCGTACAGTCGCTACGGGCTGCTTACAAGGGAGCCTAAGTAACGAGCGGCGATGAATCAACTGGTGACGATCGATTTGCCAAGGCGGCAGACGACACAACCGGGCCATCGCGGGAATGGATTGTTTGGATTTGAATTGACAAAAAGGAACTTTTACCTTTTGGCGTGACCACTGGCCATCGTGCTAGCCGACGCTCATTGGCACAGTTTTGTGCCCTGCCCGCGCAACCGGGCGTTTCGTAAAGTAGGTCAAACTATGTAGTAGAAAATGTGCATTGTCCTTTTTTTTTTGTTTCTAGTAAGGCCCAAAGGAGTAATTTACAGAGAACGAGAGAGATAGAGTTAATTAATAATGCACCTATGGACGCTTCTCATATTTGCTTGATGAGAGTTATAAATACACATGGCAAATAATTCAAAATAACTGCATGCGAACGTTTTATATATGCACGATACTTTGATGTAGATGCCACATTAAACTTTTTGGAGAAATAAGCTTTAATAAATGTTGTTTTTTACCAAATTCTTTAGATGAATTAGATGAAAGATAAACTTAAAGTACATCAGTATCCAAGAACAAAATAGAAAAAAATAAAATTTTGTTTTTATATTCCAGAAAAGCACGCACATCCGCCGTGAAGAATAGAAAAGAGACTAAATATTAATGCTGATAGGTTTTCTTATTACATTTTTTGCGTGAAGATTCAACGAACATCCTCATGTTCATAATCACACCAATACCTGTTATCAGTCCTCAATGGCAAATTAAACTCTTATCTTATTTCTACTCGCGTGCACACCTCTACTGGGTGAATGTTACATTCAGCTGTAACAAATGACTCAGTTTGAGCGGAACTACGAGTGAAGTATCATCTTCATTAGAAACTATACACGTTGAAGTGATTAAATTGCAAGCGGTTCATTAAAAAGGCATCAATGTGTAAAGAGCTACGTTCTTAAGAAATGGCTAAAACGAAATGGAATTTAATCTTTGCCACATTTATTGTATCATGTGTTTCATTGATTGTGTTAATAGTCTCACTTTGTACACCGTATTGGGTATATACAGTAGAGCAAAATGTGATGAGAGTGGAACGTTCTACATCATTCATGTTATTTCCGTTCTAGATAACATCGGAGGCTTATGAAAGCAACGCGTCCAGGAATAGTGAAATAAACTACGGGCTGTTTTCGGGATCCTTAACTCAAAACTTTCTGCCCAATTCGCGATACTACAGTTTAACACGTAGGAATGAACATCATGCAAACGCATTTTCCATACTAGACCGTAGTGTGTGTGTACTTATAATCTCATTTCATTGCTCTCTGTTACAGTTACCTGCCTTTATCACGAATATGTGTGTGCATACAGTTGTCAAGAAAATGAAGAGTCACGAACCAAAGAAGTTTTGCAACTCTTAAAAGGATTGCCCCCTGCCGATTGTCCCAGCAGTTCTTCAAGGATGCTTCCACTTGTCCATAGGATCGATCCACCAATATTCCCTCAAAATCGTCAAGCATCGGCCAACATCGATCGCAGTAACTTTATCAACACTGGGCTGTGGGTTTCGACGGTGGTGTTTATCGGAATTGCTATAAGTTTTGCAGCTATTTCGGCCAGTTTTTCCATCATTAACGTGCTCTTTAATCCGATCGAACCGGTGTTCAGCGTTTTTGGATTGTACATCTGGAATGGGGTGGCCCTAGGGTCCACTGCACTGTGCATGATAATGTGGGGAGCATTGTTTGCTAGTACTCTAACCGATAACATTGCCATTACGGATACGCTTACAACACAGATTCCCTACAGCTCTGACGGGCTAGCTTCCCTAGGGGTATGCTATTGGATTTTACTTTTATCCATCTTGCTGCACGGCCTCAACGTAGGACTTCTGCTTTGGCGTAAACGAATCGTCAACAAAGAACCGCCCCCAACTACTATAGATGTCGATCGGTCTGATTTAACCATTATTATGTATTAAATAAATTGATCTACATTATTTTTTTTTCAATATAATATGCCAGTAACAATTGCATCCCGATGCCTGCCACCATGACAATAAATATGACACATTTTACCAGACAATCAATTAATATTTTATTTGATTGCTTTCATTTTATGTATGGAGCAAACATGGAATGAAATTTTGCAAAATGAAAATACATATTATTCTTGTAGATGTTTGACTGTTCATAAATGTTCCATTACTTTCATAGATATGACGAAAGTATTGTGCTCCGTGATCTGTTTTTTTTTTCATATGTGTGCCCTTATCAGTTTGCTTGGAATGGAAGGGAATATCTTGACACATGCCAAACCACCACATCCACAACTGCTTTCACGGCATTCGCTGTCAAAATGTACCCACATACAATAAGCAAAACAGAGGAAAACATCGAGCGTCACTTGGGCCACAGAAAAGCGTGTATAGTTTTTTTTTTGTTATTTTTGGCATGTTACACGGTGAGGTTCTACAAAGTTAGTCCAATTAATTTACATTCTATATTACTGTGCGTTCTGCAGTGCGTATCGTGTCTCATTTCTTATGCTTGTTTGTATATCAGATCGTGTTTATTATAATTGTATTGGTGGGAAAACTGTTGCTCTTGGTTTGGGGTGAAATAGCGCCTTCTTATCGCATAATAGCGCAATAAAGTGTCACGCACATAACATGCCGAAAACACCCGATCGCGCAAAGCGTAAGTATTGGCAATTCGATGCAAATCGTGATGATACCGTATTGAAATGACCCATTTTCATGCCATGCAACAGGTAGATCTGCTATTATCCTTTTTATGGATATAAACATCAATGCAATTTCAAACGAATGCTTCACAAATGCCCTCCAGCAGTGTAACGGATCGAATCCGCTGACAGCTGTATGCACTTATCCTGTATGTCCTCGGTGGACAAAAATCCATCCACCCAGCTCATCTCCGGTGTCCGGAGCCACACGGTCAAACCATTGGGAAGACACGCTGGGCAAACGGTACGGGGAAGATGTAATGTTTGTGCAGCCAGAAATCGATTACGAAACATGGCTTGCTTTTTTGTTGTTGCTTTCCATGCCGATGCCGCGTGTGTGCATGTGTATCGAAGCTGAACATTCATATGCATCATCATCATGCCCGGTTACAGCAGATTCAAGCCAACCGCTCCGTTCCAGTTATGTACCTCCGCAAGAGAAATAACCTGTTTGGCTCGGCGAATGGCACCACGGAACGGGTGATGCGGTAAGAGGCGACCAGGGTGGTAGGAATTGAATTCAAATTTAAATGGCCATCACAAATAAAGCCGGTGAGTTGGACCTACGGTAGGGTAGAAGGAGCGAAAAACCGGAATCGAATGCATTAATTGCAACGGTGCGGAAAACAGGCGATGTGTTTTTCAGAGCAAAAGGAAAATTAATTTGTTTTTTTTTTCTTCTTTGGGATCGTGTTCAGTGACGCTTTAATTGAAGATAATTTTATCAACAACAAACCCAGTTAGTTGATGTTGTAAAATTGTTTAAATATGAATTT
>KI921475.1:7101-21662 GCA_000473525.2 Anopheles melas
GTTTTTGCTGTGTTTGCAGGGTCGTAAATCTTTAGTACGAGTACATTTTTGTTAGGAACGTTTTATGTTGCTACATTTCACCGTATGGTAAAGCGGATCGAAATTATGAACTTGATCTTTATTACAAACAGCCCGAAACTGTTGTCTGTGTGTGCGTGTGTGTGTGTGTGTGGTATAGCACAAGGGTAGAGAAGAATGAAAGGAAGGACGAATAGGCACACCAATAAAGCTATTAGCCATGATTTGAACATTCCACTAATTTATGCACATATGATATGCGGATGCTGGATTGCATCAATCACACCAACCATGCGAACGAACCGGGATGACAATACCCGGGCCACAATGCATATTTAAAGGGAAAGCGGGAAGCGCCAGGCGCCTTTTATATTTGCAGCAAAATGTTTAAATGTCCTCCTTTGCTTTAACATCGACCTTTCCCAGGGATACGAGAAATGCAAAAAAGGAAACCTACTGCCAATGTCATTCCGCTGCCCGCGCACACCTCAAGAGAATGCAAATTACAATGCCCAAGCAATGGTGTATGTGTGCTCTTGAAACTGTCGGAATTGTTTCAATATCATCCCCCTGGTCTGTCATATAAAACGATTGCTGCTCCAGCATGGTTGCGCATACTCAGCAGAAAAAGTCACTCACCTAAATCATCCCCTAAAGCGCAAGAATTCGTTCTCTCGCGCTCATACTTTTCTGGCATAGCTCCTGAACCTTTCTCAAGTTCACGGCCCCGTGCTCCTACGTTGCCGGCAGTTGCGGCGGCAACTTGAAACCTTTTTTCCCATTTATTGCTGCGCCACATCCACTCGACCCCATAGCTCTTGCACCACTGGGTGGGGGTGGTAGTTTGTGGAACGCCGGGAGATCGCGCACGATCACTATCTTTTGCCTGTACTCCATGAAGATGCCGCGGGTGTAAAGCGAGATCACTTGGTAACGTAGGATCTGGCTAGAAATGGACACGATTCGCGGTTCTTGTGGTTGGTGATGGTTATGTTCTAGCCGTCTGTTGTGGAGTGTGGTGTGCTCGCTTTGTTCGTGGAGAGATCGTTTTATATTACATCTTTTAGTGCTATGTGGGGCTGCTACTAGACAGATACATATCTAAGCGGCATTGGAAGAATGTGTTCCCGTTTATGCTTTTGGATAGTTAATTACTTCCCGTAGTGTGGATGGGTTCTTCCTTTTTTTTAGATGTTTGTTCTAATTTACATATTCTATTCTATTGTTCCCTCTCTGGGAAGATTGGGTAGTAAAGATTTAGGCTTTACGTTTGTTTCTGGTTGTCAATTTTAACCGAGATACACATTTGCGGAAATTAGATCGAAGTATATCTTATCTGTTGATATCGAACACCAGATCTTTAATATCTTTCTATGATTTTTCCCTACAATTTCTTGAATTTAAGTTTGAGGTTCTGGTACTATCTCTTGCTCGTTCTTGCTCCGGTTCCAGGGAGAACCTTGAACAAGTCGGAACCAAAGAGCAATCGCCAAGGATCGTTCTTTGTTTTTTTCCCGAATTGGTTACTCAGATTGCTGTCCTCTCTCGGTGCTGGGCTCAGTCACAAGTGTGTTGTGATGTCTACTTCACGTTCTTAGTACACTCCAGCAATCACTGCCGTTTTTTTCCCCCCGCTGGAAGAGTTCTGCACGGCTGCCACACACTGTCCAGAATTGAAAAGAACAGTTGTTGTGGACCCATTTGCCAACCATTCTTGTTAGCTAGGAAACGTGAAGAAGCAAAACCTCAAACATCGGACAAGCGAAAAGCAACATCAGAGATACTACCACTCCAAACGGGCTGGCCGGACTCCCAAAAGCCACAAGAGCGCATCACCACCACCGCAAGTCCGCCACCATCTCATCATCATCATCGTCTTCGTTTTCTTCAGCATAACGAACGCAACGAAGCGAAGCAGGAAGAGAAGTAGGCACATAAAAACACTCCTTGCCCTTCCTTGTACCTCAGGTTCCTTTTCTCTCTCTCTCTCTCTCTCTCTCTCTCTCTGTCTCTCTTTACCCCAGTGGTCGAGGGTTGTTCTTATGTGGCGGGTCCCGAGAATGGGATGAACATGACGACGATTGACCACCGTCCGAGGGGTGTACGCAGTGGTGTTGTGATCATGGTGGGGTATACACCGGTGGTAAAGTTTTTAATGCTTTCCGTCACAAAGCTGAAAAGGGCAAACGAAATCACTATAATGGACCACAAAGAGAGAGAGAGAGAGAGTGAGAGAGACAGATCGAAGAAATGTGTATGCTATAAGGGGCCAGCAGTCAGAGCATGCAAGAAAGATCGGTAACCCCGCTCTCTTCTTCTGCCCGACCTGACTCTGGATTTCTTTCCTTTGAATGTCTCTTCCAATGGGGGTTCTCCATAGTCCCCACAGTGGTATAAGGGTCTTCCCGCGCAAAGACGAGGGCCTTCCGTGTGAAACATTTTCCCCAATTCCCTCTTTTCCACCCTTTGGGACTCGCCCTCTCGAGTCTCCCCAGCCTGATGTACTGAGGCAATGGCACAAAAAGAAGATGCTCATCAGAAGATTTGTGTGGGTAGTTGCAGCGTAGAAGGAGAGGACTGTGAAAATGCGTGCGGTTAAGCTAATATAGTAGACGGTACTTTTTTTTAGTAGTTCAGTACAGTGTGCCATCAGAAGAATGGCCACCGCAAAGGCTAAGAAAAGAACGTGCAAAGAGGAACAAAGAGACGAACGCAACGGCGTGCACACACACCCCCATTCGGTGGTGGATGGAAAAGATTTCAATGCTCAACTTTTTACGAAGAGTAAAGGCAAGACAGGAACCGGTTTTTGGCTGTCGGATAGAATGGAGTACGAGTACAATCTTCAGGGATGGAGCTCTGTTGCGCCTCTTAGAAGATCGTTCTTTAAAAGGTGTGTGTGTGTGTGTGTGGCGCGGGTTTCGGGGTTTTGGAGAGTTTGGTTGATTCTGACCGTTCTCATCCTGGTTATTGCTGAGGTTGAGCCAAAGTGCGGGCTAATTCTACCGAACCCTGTCGCTAGTGGAACTAGATTGATCAAGCTAAAAAAATTAATATTTTTAAAACATTCAAACACTGTTGCTGTCCTCCATATCATGCCGAAAGACATCTGCGCAAGTTTAGTAGATCGATGGAAGGACAGCAAAAATACACCATTGCGCATCTCTCCATGTACCGTTTTCCCTATTGCGTTCACATTGGGCCTGTAAAATGTTGAGTTATTACCGGTGTCCAACAGCGGAACGCACCGCCACACCCGGTACCGAAACACGTTGACTAATTGCACCTGGAACGCACAGTATGCAGCAGAGTCTTATCGCTCCTGCCCCTCTCTCTACCCGGTTATTGGCGCTTTTGCTTTCTTTTCTCAAGAGCTTTTACAGTACTCCCTCCTGCAAGCATTGCATGCATGGGTTTCTTTACTTTTTCTCCTGGAGATTTTGCTTCACAGCATCATCTGCGTCAGTCTTTTTCCGCTTCGCCGCCAATGGCCTGTACCTGCCCCAGACTTTTAATCCTTTTTTCACACCTTTGTTTCAAACTTAATGGTTTTATGGCAGGTAATTTTTCATTTAACACGCAAAATTTCAAGATAGAGAGGAAATGGTTTTACGTTAAAAAAAAAAAGATCAGTTAAAGGTAATCTTTTACAGCGATTGTTGCTTTTTTTGTAAATCTTTATTGATGTATTGTTTGGGTATTTCATCTTGATCGCAAAAAGCGCACCATTGCATACATTTGGGCGTTTTAAGTCATGTGTCATTTAAATATGGCATGCATGATCACAATCTCATTCCGAATCTGGAAGTAGGCGCCTCCTTTACTTACTCACTCATTCGGGAGCGAAAACTGATTTAAATATACTTCAATCGCAAATCGAAAGAAAAGAGTTCGTCTGCTTACAACCTATCAGGCTGCCAGAACGCAGCGGCGAAGTGTCTCTCTTCTCCCTGATAATTTCTCTCATTGTTTTTGACGCGAGCACTTCTCCTTCCTCTGTGGAATAAAAATTTCCCGCGCATTTTCCCTACCAGTGTTTCCTGCCAACAACCTACACGATAGTGCATTCCTGTTCCCTTTGTAGTAGTGCGGGGTGTTAACTTGTGCCGCAATCGAAAAATATGTCTTTTTTTTTATTTTTGTGCGGAAGGTGTTGCTATGCTTTAATGGACTTTTTACCGGTTCCTACCCTTAGACTTTGACCCCCAGGTGGCATTGAAATGGTTGCATGTTTAATAGTCCCTTCTCTCCCCCATCAAGAGTTTCGCCGTTTTGCTCGCAAGACCTCGTTCATCGGTTTGTATTACGTGCCGGTTGATCGAATTATCAAAAAACATGCACACCCTTCGATGCTGCACCTTCGTTGGACGGAAGTGTTGGCAAGGCAGGTGAAACCTTATGTTGTTTCGTTTGTTTTGTTTCGAGGGTTTAAACACCGGGTCTACAACTCTCTGTTTCCTCTCGGAGCAGCACCGCAAAGAAGGAGAAAACCGCCACCAATACACTAACCTTCGGGAGCTTGAAAAGGAATTCCGAATTGCTAACAAAAAAACGGAAAGAAACGTCCCCACGTGCCGCATGCGCACAACGGGAACACATCGGGACGATTTTTTGTTGTTGTTTGTACCATTCTACCAATTTGACTAGACTTCTTAGTGCAGTGAATATCCTCATCCACACAGCGTTGTGTAGGTAGTAGTAGTCAGTCGTTCATTCGATTCCTTCACCAGGAATCCAATCATTTCTTATGTGCTCCTGGTATTTTCCGGAAGTGACACGAGCTTTCTTTCCGTTCTCGCATTGCTATACGGCGTTCTCCCGGGGTTTGAGCGGGAGGCCACTTTCCCGAATGCCCTCCACGGAGTAGATCTACGGAGATCTTCACCGGAACTAAAATACGGTTCCTAGAATTTGTGCTTTTGCAAAGAGGTGGCGTCCAAAGGGAAATGACCAAACTGATGGCAACTCTGTGTGGCGAGAGCTACCGAAAAACCGATCGATATGAAAGATTTAGCTCCATGCGATAGGTGACTCATGAGCCGGAAGGAATAGGGGTGGATTTGGGAGGGGTTTGTTCTTCGATACCTCGTTCTCGCTGCTCTGTCTGCCTGCCCTGCCTACGAGCCGCCGTGGTGGGGTTATGTTGGAGTTTGCGCTTTTCGTATCAAACTGGGCGCCAATTTCCCACAATCTAGGAATGGAAAAGGCAGAAGGGGGTGGTAAGCATTGTAGCTGGAGAGGAGGGAAAGGTTTTTTTTTTTGTAATGAGAAAAAAGTTCATCAATTACACTTTCGCTTTCTGTGACGGGAAAACTTTCCTCGAAATTTGATGTCCTGGTAGTGAGTAGCAATCGATTTGTTTTTTTTTTTTTTAATTTTGTTTTTCTTTCGTTTTGTACTTATTTCCAATCGCAAAAGGACTGCAATATGTTACTTAAGCATTATATAGTATTTTTAACATTTTTAGAACAAACAATATATCTTTCTAAATAACGATGCTTCTTCTATAAGTTACATGTTCGTCTACAGCAACAATTGTGATAAAATTAATCCGTAAATTAGGCGTAGAAACTACGTTATTTTCAGTCGACCTTTATGAAAAGCATTAAATGCAGCTTAAAATAAATTCAATTCATCATTATTTTTCGCGCCTCCTCTCTGCGTGCACTCGACGGCAGCCAATTCAGTGTAAATGTTTTCCTAACTCTGAAGTGTTAGTTGCAAAACAGCAGGAACCGGTAGTGTAGGAGGATAGTGGAGGTGCCGGAGCTACACGACGCATGCGTGTGGCGTGTGGAGCACATTGTCGGTGTTATAGCCGGTAAAAAGGACTAGTTTCCTGCCGGTACCGGTACTGCTTTCCTCCAGTGTAGCTGTGTATTAGGTACACAGCAAATTTGTGAAACAGGAAATCTGATTTCGTGGATAGTTAGTTGAGAGAGAGGAGAGGAAATGAGGGAAGCCGAAGCATACCTGATGGTCACACACCGGTAAACGATGGTTCATTTGTACAGAGAGACTGAGAAGGAATTTGTCGTCCTGTCCTTTAAGCAGGATAAGTAATGATCTGTTATGGGAATGGTAGGATCTAAGGCGAAAGGCAAATGAAGGGATAAATTTTGTTGAACAATTGGCACTGGGTGTTATTAGGGGGAGGAAATTATATTATTAAAATTGCGTTAGGGATATTAGTATTGCTATAGTGTTAAAAGACTGAAAGTTGGCCAAACCCAATCATCCATGATACAGTTTTGCCTATATTTTGAATTAAAAAACCTGTAATGGTATTTATTAGTTAATATATATTTTTTTTAATATTCTGTTTCTGACAGTTGTAAAACTCATTTGTCATTTGTTTTGTTAAATTGCCCAACCATCCTCAACAAAATCTCGAGCCTAAATCACACGTTACGGACGGACAACAACCTGCTCCTCGTGTGAACGCCACACTTGATTGACCATGGCCCCTAGTTCCCACCGATAGCAACATTCCCCGTTTCCAAATCACATGGGTTGCGTGTGTATGTGCCTGTGTGCTGTGTTGCATTTGGATGGTTTTTAAATTTTTCCCACACGCGCACAGCCCTGGGATTCAGAACTGCTCTGAAGCGCGAAATGGTGTGTGATAGTTTTTAGTTTTCGAATCTGACATATATATATACCTTGATGGTTCTATTCTCACGCGCCCCTCTAGATACAATATTTGTTGCTCTTTTTATGAAAAATCGTGCTTCTGTTTCTCGCTTTACACCTTCGTCAGGATTTTCGTTGCATGATCATGTTGTGCAGCGTAAAACAAAGAAATCATCTTCTGTGCTATGCTGCACACACCGGTGGTGTTGGTAGGACATGCAATTAATGTGTTTTAAACATTGTTTTTGCTTAACAAAAGGGGACGAAAGAGGTGTAACGAGCCGTGATGAGAAAAAGGGATTGGAAAGTGAGATGATGGTGAGCGATCAAGTTGTAAAAGGCTGCTCTTCTAGCGGGCGATCTTCCGTGAGGTTGTGGAAAAACATAAAATCTTCGCCAGACGCGTAGAGTGAACTGAGTATGCTCCTTCTGTTGTTATCAAAGCAATTAGCCGCAGTACTGCCCATGTTTTGAAATTAATCATCGCGCACAAGTGTTACGCACCGAGCACTAATTGATGATCGTCAGCTTTACCCCCGTTTCCCCTCTGACGTTCATTCCTTTTCAGTTCCTTTCTCTCGGGGGAGAAGCACTCGTTTATGCAGGAGGGGACGCGTCGATCGTGTCGCTTTTCCCTGTTACTGTAGTCTCCTTATTTCGTATGGTGGATCAAGGCAGCAGATGGTGCGCGTGCACATGTGTTATTGACGATAGGGAAGTTGTTCCAGGCACGTGCGCCGCTGAAGGAAAGGAAAAGACGTTGTACGCATCGACTTTGGCGATCGTATAACGGCGGAGAAGGGAGTTATAGGTAGAAGCAAGCGAGAAGATATATATTCACTTGTCGTCATTACACCACGAAAGCATCTGTCACATCATCGCTCCACCTTTTCTCGTGTTTCCCTCTTTTTTGGCTCAAGTTTTTGGAGCTCTTTTGTGTCCAACGAGCCTGTAGCAGGTTGAACGTTGCATGATCGCGTTTTGATCGGAATAAGGATAAAAGGCGCTGGGTCATATGTGTTTATGCTCAGGGGCTGGTCATCATCATGTACCTAGTGTGTACAAGACACGATGTTTTTGTGACACGATGATGCCTAGTGTGTACAAGACACGATGTTTGTTTTGAGCGGAAACAACTTTTGAAGACGACGAAAAATGATTCCATGTTGGCATTTCGTTTCCTGCGGAAACCGATGCTATGAAAGGGAAACACATTTGCAGTGAAGAGGCAGTATTATCCGTATGGGAGTTGCTGTGTTCTGGAATGGAGTGGACGTCGTAGTGTTGCTTCCTCTCTTGAATGTCGTTTGCAGCAGGGAGAAAATTATTATTAGATATTTTCCACTTAAACGGAATGCCCTCTTCGCTCAGTCGTTCATGTCGGGGTGTAGAAGCTAGTGATGGGTAAAGTTGGTAAAAATCCGGAGTCGACTCCGATCCGACTCCGATAAATTCGGAATCGACTCCGGAAGGTAGGTCCGCACTGCAATATCCGGAGTCGTTCGGAGTCGTCGGAGTCGTCCGGAGTCGGAGTCGTTCGGAGTCGTTCGGAGTCGCCCGGAGTCGGAGTCGTTCGGAGTCGTTCGACTCCAGACAACTCCGGACGACTCCGAACGACTCCGACTCCGGGTGGATCTAGTGGATCCATTTTGCCGGAGTCGGAATCTAACTAACAATAGTCGGAGTCGGATCGGAGTCGTGGGTGCGCTCCATACAGCACATCACTAGTAGAAGCAACCCACCCAATTCCAAGAGCGCCTTTCGTATCTGGCTTTGATGATTGATGATTTAAGTGGTTGAGATTACAGTCGTATCATCTATGTGTGCGTCGTGCCGTGTGCTCTATTACCCTTTACTGAATGGCAGAACCTATTACACATACGCCCCCGCGTCATGTCGTCTTTTTTATGTGAAGCTATTGGAACTCAGTACATAATATTCTCTGCTGCATAATGTATAGGTGGAGAGTTTTGATTGATTCATATTCAAATACGAAATCTTTGTGTGCGATGGTGTGCTCCTCTCTTGGGTACCGTTAGTTAGAAAGGGCGCGAAAGTGGGAAACACGAACGGATCACGGGGGAATGATGAGGTGTGGTAGTGGGTGGGAATCGAAAAACAACATCGAGCGTCAGCGACAAATAAACATCACGCGGCGGCGGGAGTAATGACCGCCCCGATCATGTTTGGCGCGCTTTTTTCCATCCAACCTTCTTCTCTTGTGCGCTTGTGCTTCTCTCGGCAATCTTTAATTCTGAGTGTACCCGATGGAGCGAGAGGTTTGTGGTGGTCTGTATGGCAACTGCGGGCTGAAAGAACCATTACACAGTGAGGTGAAAGCAGCCAGGGGAGAGTACCGCCAAGCATGATCTCCGGGTAGCATCATCTTCTTGGGAGAGAAATCGCTGCCCCGCGTTTTGTATTACACCATCGCCGTTCGTTCTCACGCGCGATTCTTAAAATAATTGACAGAGATGGTGGTGTGCGCCGCCCTGCTTTTTTG
Source organism: Anopheles melas (assembly GCA_000473525.2). Lineage (NCBI taxonomy): Eukaryota > Metazoa > Arthropoda > Insecta > Diptera > Culicidae > Anopheles > Anopheles melas. The sequence continues at coordinate 16,256 of KI921475.1, forward strand.
AGTGCGCAATCATCATCATTCACCATAACATCGTGTCCTCGTCGTATCCACTCTGAAAATTGCCTACTCGCTTCCTTTTCAACTCCATCGCTTCTCTTCTTCGGTCATCATCCAGCATCCCCTCCCCCACCATTATCAGAGGAAACAAAAAGCGCGCGCAAATTTGCTGATTTTGCGCGGGAAAGTGGCAGATTGTGCGTGTGTGTGTGTCCTGTTACTTTATTTTCATTCTTTCTTTCTGGTCTCCACGATCGTCATCGTCTTTCCCCACTTGCGGGATTGGAACCATCCCCCATGCCAACCCCTCTACTCTGGACGGTCGGAAAGGCGCGCGCTATATTCTTGCGTAAGTTTTGCAACTTCCATCGATGGAGGGTGACCCACCACAGTAAGTTTGTGTGTGTTTCGGTGGGGATACAAAGGGGACAGTGGTTTTTTTGGCGCGAAACTTTCATACCTTGATACAAGCGGCACAACTACAACTTGTTGGCATGCCCCCCTGGAAGTTGTGTCCGATTAAGGAGAGAAAATTTGGGACACAATGGTGTGATGTTGTACTTTTGGTCAATATTTCTCAAACTACAATTATACCTGCTCCCCGACATATCTCATGGTCCTTGGGATCCAAAATGTGACAAGTTGAAGTCAGGTTTTAAGATATTACAAAAAAGGTTATGAGGACCATTTTGAGGTTGGATTTTCATTGCATAAAAATATAAACTCACTTCAATATGCTGTCAGAAATTTGATACAATTTTGTAGAATGAACGAGATTTGCCTATTTCATAATCTTGCCCAAGGGTTCGCTTTTTTCTGAACAATCCCAACAGTTGAGACATACATATATCGATGTCTTGATGCCTGCAAACATCCCTCACTTTATTTTTTGTAATACCAGTTGTCAAATCCCAAGGAGATCCCTTCTAGCTTTATGTAAACATTTTGTCTTGGTTTCTGATCGACAATTAGAAGCGAAATTTTGAATGATGCTGCTCTGTCAACCAATTTCACCCAATTGTAAACTCAATGTAATCAAGCGCCCCGAATTCTGAGTCCACTCACTAGATTTGAAAGAGAAATAGAAAATTAACGAGCTGCTCCCAACATCCGCCAGACAGAAACTTGATAGTATGTTTCACCTTCTTTTGGGTCGTTTTCTGCCATCTATGTGCGGAGAGAACGAAGGAGCACGAAATTTCCGAGAAATCAGAGAATTGAGTTCGCAAAAAAGAGTAAGCAAGATTATCAGCAGCAGCAGCAGCATTTTTCAACGAAAGCAGGATGTTTTGATTTCTGGGTTGTGTAGTATCATTTTATCAACCAGTTTTTCTAGCACCGACATCTTCTTCCGCTCAAATTGATAGTCTTAGTAGAAGGCATACTGGGCATCATTCCGAATCACATCGAAAAACACTGCCTGAAAGTCCAACCTTCCCACACACATGTTGTGAAGGTGAGTTCTTGGTTGTTATTGTTTTGTGTTTTGTACCGGTTTGACAAATACACGGGCTTTTCGCGCCAAAACTTTCAATCAACCCTGTCTCTACGTGTGCCCTGTGTACTTTCTCGTTCCTCCTCACGCAATCCGTTATCTGCTCCGCGTCTTTCGTTGTGTTGTGCTGGCGTGTTCTCTGTCAACGTTGCGCGAGCGTGAGAAGGGGAGGGGAGGGGGGGGGTATGTTTATGTGTGCATACTATGGTCCCTCTTCTATGTTGCATGTGATGCAAACACTCTGTTGTCGTTGGTTGTGTTGTTGTGTCGTCATCAAAGATTGCGCGCGTTTTTTTGTGTGCCGCCTTTTGCTTTGTCTCGACGCATCATCGTGTTCGCTTTCGTAGCGGCGGTCGGTGGGGGATGTGTGTTGTGTGAAACCGACCGCAGAGAGGAAGAAACACACATTTACTACAACATTTGCGGGGCAATAGTTTTTGGCGGGGAATTGTATACAACTTCATCCGTCGTTCAACATTCGCTCCTGGTTAGGACACATTCAACCTCTTGCCATGTACACTGAGCGCGAAAACGTTGCCCATGCCGCGGGCAACAACCGATGTGTGGTGTGTATTGGTTGGGATATGTTGCCATCTACAATAACCTCATCTAGAGGGCAGCGAACTAGTACTGTATCCATCACCATTAGCAACGTTCTAAGCAGTCGCGAAACAGTGTCCAACCTCTCCTCTTTCTCTCTTTCTGCATTCGATGTTTTTGTTGCTGCCTCAGAGTCGCATACAAGACATCCAACAGCAAGCCCGATCTAGCAACTGTTTGGAGAAGCTCCGGGGGGATAAGTTGGGAGCACAGCATGTTACACCCCTGCAGACGTAGATATGGGACGATGTGATGTATCTTTCGTCTAAAAGTTGTTGCGATTAGTTTACCATTTGCTCCAATACCATCCTTTCTGACTTCTGTGCCTCTCCCAACCGAACCGGCACACACACACACCCATACCTTGGGTCCGGGGAACAGAGTCGATGCGATGAGAAACCAAACAAAACCAAAGAACATTTGAAATGAAGAAGAAAAGAAAACACTAACAACAACAACAACAACAGGCCAACCCCTGGTACTGTATGCGCACGAGCGAGCGAGCGCGGGCTTCGAAAACGGCCAAAAAGAGCGCACCAGTGTTCAGCGTGCTCGAGCGCAACTTTTGACGTGACTGTACTTTCGTGGTTTCTCCTTCTGCCCGAGCTCGGGGTTCGTTCGGTGTTCTGCTGCCGCTGCTGCTGCTGGATGATGTATTTTATTCCCCTCGCTCTGTTGTGCTGGAGTGTGTGTGTGTGTGTGCGTGTGTGTTGGTAGGGGTTGTGTAGCGTTTGTTTGTCCCGTGCAGCCGGCCGGCTTCAGAAGGGCGCAACCACCACAACGCTATTTGAAAAAAAAAACATCCCTCCATCCTGTCTCGCTCTCACACTCTTTTCCAGCCCTTCTATGAAGCATCTCTCTCTCGCTCTGCTGTGTGCTATTCTGTTATGTGCTCCTCTCGCTCTCTTCCCGGGAAGGGTGCAATCCCTTTTCCCATCCCCGCCTCTAAACCCGTACCCCTCAGGGTTGTGCAGTGTTGCCGGCTGCTTGCCTGCCTGCTGTGGTGTGTTCTTCTCTCTGTATAAGGGATTTTTGTGCGCGCACCCTCTTGTCGAGTTGAATTTTTCGTCTAGAGTTTCCTTGCGTGTTGTAGCGCGCAAGCAATACACACGGGGTATGGTTATAGTGTGTGTAAGAAAAGTTTAGAAGGGCCCCTCCACACACAAGAAAAAAAAAGATCGACAAAGAAGAGAGCGAAGGGTCGTATTTTTCCCTTACATTCGTTCCCGCTGGTTCTGCTTCAACTTGGCGCGTCTGTGTGTATGGAATTGGAAACATTTATCTCCACCATCCTTCATGCGCATTTATCCATCCCTTCCGAAGGGACACATTGACTGTATGTGTGTCTGTTATGCGTTTTTGGCATGAGAACGTTTTTCCTCCATTTGCTATCCCTCTGTTGTTGTCACGCTTTTACAACGGTCCCTTTTGAACCGACTGTACTTTTTTCCCGGGTTTCCTTTGTTTGCTCTCGCTCACGCATCTACAACAAAAAAACAACTTATGCTGCTCCTACGGCAGACAAAGGCAACAGCCCTTCCTTCAATGTTTTCGTTTGGGGAGGAACGAGACTATTGCATTCAGGGCTGATTTGAACTTTGGTAGCGCGAGAAAGCCTGAATCGTGCTAGTAGTATGCCATGCAATAAATTGTTTATGGTTGGCTTTGTTCGACCACTAGCAGCTTTTATCGCTGTGTGCATCGATGGTGTGTGGAGCTGGTTATACGTGTTGATGTTAAAATTTCGTCCACAAATAACGATGGTATAGATATGTTGTATGAAATATGTGTATGATGTTTTGATGCAAGTTTACTCACATCCTGAAGTATTGCGAAGGCGCTGGATTGGACTACTGTTTTTGAATGCTGTGCCACATTGTAAAGGAATGCTTTGTGGTAGCGAAAATATGTATACTTTAAACCATGTTATCCACTAGTGTATGCCAATCTGCCTATACTTATCGTTGCTTTTTAACATTGCTCCTTTCAGACTCCCATGTCGGATCTCTACATCACCGACTCGATGCAGGACATGCTCGATATCGACATCAAGTCAGAGGTGACGACGGTTGTGGGCGGTGTGAACGAATTCGTTTCGTTGATGAACTATGATCTGCCCTCGCTCGAGCTGGACAACAACTCCCTGGACGGGAACAACTTCTACTGCAGCGCAGCGTTCGGCATTGGCAGTACCGATCTCTACCCGGAAGTCACTACGTGTGCTAATCCGAACTTCGTCATGCCCGTCCCGTCGTCGTCATCATCGTCGTCATCTTCATCCTCATCGTCATCCTCCTCCTCCTCGATGGGCGGATTCCCGAACGGCAGTGTCCTGTCGTCGTCCGGCTCGTCCGCGACATCGTCGACGATGAGTGCCCTTGTGGCCGCCCAGTCACTGCTCAAGTCACCGAAGCAGAACATCAATCTCAACACGACCGTGCACGGCGACACCAGGCACAGCTCGACCATGGCCAGCCCGAAGGAACGCAAAAGTCATCTTACCTTTTCGCCCAACACGATCAAGGTGTCGACGGTGCAGGAGGCGAAAAAGATCTCCAGCCTGGCGCAGATCACGCGGGTCGGCGGCACGGCAGGTACCATCTCCTGCACGTCCCTCGCGCCAGCGACCCCGGTAGACAACGTGCGCAAAGATCTGACCGCCCAGATGGCGCTGAAGGAAGAGAAGATCATCGTGCGAAATGGTGGGATCGTGAAGAGTGCGAGCGAACACTTCGTAACTAGTAACGGCGGCGGAAGCGTAACGGTCGGGGAAGCGATCGTCCACCGCACGTCCTCCGTTGGGTCGCCCGGGCTCGGCGTTGGGCTGGGCAAGGGTAACACCGTGAAGCTGGCCCATGGCATCGGGGCGCTGACCTACGCCAACAGCATACAGTACAAGAACCTGAAGAGCATACAGAAGGTCAGCGCGATGGGGCTGAACGGTGTGGTGAAGCGCGAGTCTAGCCCCCATCGGCAGCTGAATGGTGGTGCGGCCAGTCCGAAAACCTACAACCGAACCTTAATCGTGGATCAGAATGGCAAACCGGCGGGAGGAGGTGTCGGTGTGGTCACCATTACGCATGGCGGCTCCCCGACGACGACGTTGGTCGCCCGTCAGATGCAGCGAGCGATGACCCCTACCGGCCCAAAGCAGAAGCTGATCAAGAGTGGTGGTGGTGGATCGCAAGGCGGCAGCGTCGAGAGCGAGTTCCCTAAACCGGCCTACTCCTACTCGTGCCTGATCGCGATGGCACTGAAAAACTCCCGCTCCGGCTCGCTGCCCGTGTCCGAGATCTACAGCTTCATGTGCGAACA
>AXCO02008555.1:0-15400 GCA_000473525.2 Anopheles melas
TGTGTGTTTCCTTTTGGCACTCTCTTTCTCTCTCTTGCTTCTCGTCTTCTATACAATGCACACATGGGCAACATTAACGATCAAAATTTCGAGCGCGAAATGCTCAAAAAATGTAAACTCGCTGTCTCTCGATCGTGGGCTTTTGTTTGTACGTACACACACACACACACACACACACACAGTGTGAGATCGCGAAAACAATTCAAACGGACCGAACAAAAAACCTGTTTTTTTGACCATCTTGCCCGTGGCCCGTGTCTGTGGATGGGGACCGGGCCGTCTAACCTTGGACAAAGTGTATGTGCTTGTGCTGGCTGTGTTGTGTCCAGGTGGTGTACGATAATTAACAAGTGCACAGCCGCATGGCGAGGGTAAAGGTGGACCCAACCAAGTACTACGTACCACCAAGGTTGATCGGAATGTCGCGTTGGTGTCTGCGGAAATTTTAACGACAGCAAACCGTTTACTTTAGAAAAGCTATTTAGAACGATAGAAAGCCGTTTACCACGGCGTCATAAATCCACTCCACACACGGTTGCATCACAAATTCTAGTCCATTTGTGCGCGCCGTGTTTTGGCTGGCGAACGGAAACAATTGAATTATGAGATTAAGATAACTGCAACTCACCTCACCAGGCGATTGGCGTCGGTTAAATAACGGCGTTCGATCGGTGTTGTGAGTGCGTTTTGTGGACGCGGAGACAGTTCCCATCATAGGTCAAGTTCATCGCCACGACACGGTTGTCACGGACACGTGCATGACGCATCGCAATGAGCGCGTTAGAAGCAATAGAGACCTCGTACCATTTCCACAAACCAATCGAATGCGAGTTTGTCCATGTCCCTCGAGGCCATCTACCTTTCGGTTGATGGCGACTTGTTGCTGCACTTGGAGATAGGAAGTGATGTGCAGTGGAACTACAACTGAGTGTGTGTGTGTGTGCATAAACAGTTGCAGTTTTGCAATCTCGTTGACCCCGTTTCAACGGCATCAACAGCTGGTAGTGCATCTGCCAGTTCCAGACAAAGTTTGTTTTGCTTATCAGTCGTAAGACAACGGAGGACACATTTTACATGTTGCTTTTCCACTTCCATTCTGAAAACTGGAGGAAATGAAAGAATGAAAACTGATAAGATCCAGATGCACCTCAAGAGATGACCCTTTCAATGACCCTTGCAGGGTCGAAAGGTCATGAAAGGTGCTAGAGATGATCGCATTGAACCGTACATCACAGCCGATTGTGTTCCCGGAAGGGTAGTACAGGTTGAAGTCAGCATGATTTAACCAAAATCCCGCCTTACTAATCCCGATATCAACGCCTCAAAGCTTTATGGCTTTTTCTCCCTACGTGATAAGAAACGTGCCACACTAAAACACCTCGAAAATCGTGTGTTTGCTGTTATCAGGGTATCAGTAAGCTATCCAGTAATTTCCAAGCTTCTTCAAGATGGTTGTTTCTTCCTTTCCAGACCTTCGTCCTGGTTTGTGTCCATCCTCGTGCGTTCCCTGTGTAGCACACACCAAAGACCCACCCGCCAAACAGTGAAAGCATGTCGGGCGAAACGCACCACTCAGCGGCGGCGGAGGAGAACAAGGTCCGGTACCGGCGGACGCAGAGTGTAACCCGGGCGGAAGAGATCACCAAAAAGGAATCGGAACAGCGCAAATCACAGCCGGACAAACCGTGAGTAAGCAGGAGGAGGGGTAGACGTAATGACTCATCCCGCTCATTTGCTGACAAAAGTGCAACCATGTTTAAAGCCATTGAGGGCTTTGGCAACCTTGAGCTTTTTCTGCCGTGTCGGAGCGAAGGTTCTGGGATTGCAGCCTTATGTTCTGGGTCAAGGGAGTTCTGCAGCAGCAGCCGTTATCAGCCGTTGCCGGTTTGTTTAACTCATTTGCGCTGGTTTTGCGTGATCATCCGGGGTGCACGTAACGAGGAACTGCCCTTACTTTGGCAATGATACGTCCAATGGAACTGATACACTGAGTGGGCATATGTCGATCGTATGCGATGAGAAGTACCTGTTCCTGTGGATGAACCAGAAACGTTATGTTTCATTATACAAATGCATTAAATGGGCACGCAGGCTGCAGCTTTTCCACGTGCAAAACGATGACTTTCAGCGGTTTGGTCGTTAATTCTAAGAAGCCGTTATGCAGGCACATTAATTGTTCGTTCGGCCAGACAACATGGTTGTCTAAGCGCCACTAATGGGCCATTGTCATTCTTTGGGGGGAATTCTTTGAATTTACAAACCATTTGCTCTCTTCCCACTTTGCTGGCAGATGTCACCGACCACGGGATTCGCTGTTCTCGTGGAGTTCCGGCTTCGACAACTTCACCGGTCTAGTCAATTGGGGCTTTCTGCTGCTCACGATGGGAGGCATTCGGCTGGTGCTCGAGAACTTTATCAAGTACGTACTGGCCCTGATGCCGCCCGACTATGTTCACTTTCTAACGGTTGTGTTCGATCTTGCCAGATACGGTATCCGCGTCGATCCGGTGCAGTGGTTCACGGTGCTCACCGGCAAAGGTGAAGGTGAAGGTTATCCGTCGGTGTTGCTGATCAGCTGTAAGTATTATCCCCCAGGTGTATTATCGGGGCCGTTTGTCAACCTTTTTTTTTTTGAAACGACCGCGTTGTTCTCCGCAGACTCCCTGGTGCCCGTCATGATTTGTCTGATGATGGAGCGTGCGCTGGCGAGCGACATCATACCCGAAAGTGCCGGAATGGCTGTACACATCGTCAACATTATCGTGCTCGTGCTAATCCCGATGGTTGTGATACACGTGAAGGGGCACATATTTAGCTTAGGTAAGGGGTCGCGGGTGCGAAATGAACGGGTTCGCGTATAGATGGAGTCGTTTTAATTGCCGCTTGTATAACAACTTCATTCGGGCCCGGTCAGATATGACTGCGATACGGCTCCGTTTGAAGACGCACAGGCCTTGAACTTGTGGAACCCGTGCGCCCCCGACACTGGCGCTGTAATTAGTGTAAGGGCGTTACGGAACGCAAACCCCGCCTCTAACGATTCTCTCTCTCTCTCTTTGCCTCCTTCTTCTCGCAGTGGGAGCTATGACGGTATGCTTCATCTATTGCATACTGTTCCTGAAGCTTTGGAGCTACGTGCAGGTGAATCTGTGGTGTCGCGCGGAAAAGAAACAGCACCGACACAGTCGCTCCGGCCGGCGACAAAGCATAACGATAGCGCAATTGCGTAAGTAACACAACCTCCTCCCCCCCACCGACCGTTTGCTTTTTACTAGTTGACCTAATCACGCGCTTTGCAGAGAACGGAAGGGAACAGGAAGCGGAACGTTCGGCCAACGGTAGCGCGACCGGTTACTGCAACGATAAGGACAAAGTACCGGCCCTGGTACACTATCCGGACAATCTGCATCCGGTCGATCTGTTCTACTTCCTGCTCGCGCCGACCCTCTGCTACGAGCTGAACTTCCCCAAGACGAACCGCATCCGGAAGCGGTTCCTGATCAAACGCATGCTGGAGGTGGTGATCGGGGTGCACATCGTGATGGGTCTGTTTCAGCAGTGGATGATCCCGTCGGTGCGCAACTCGCTGGTGCCGTTTTCCAACATGGATCTTACAAAGACGGCCGAACGTTTGCTAAAGCTTGCGGTAAGTGAAGATGTGAAGGTTGTATGATTGAGGTATTGACCGCACCGCGTTTTGATTTGTCCGACAGATTCCAAACCATCTGATGTGGCTGTGCTTCTTCTACCTGACGTTCCACTCGTTCCTAAATCTGATGGGCGAGCTGCTACACTTTGCCGACCGGAACTTTTACAGCGACTGGTGGAACGCGAACAACATTGACACGTTCTGGCGCACGTGGAACATGCCCGTGCACAAGTACGTACAGGAGTTTTCATTGGAAAGGGCGTCCTTTTTAACGATCCTGCCTCTCGTTTTTGCTCCCCAGGTGGTGCGTTCGCCATCTGTACATCCCAGTGGTGGAGCTCGGCTACTCCAAGGTGGCCGCCTCGGTGATCGTGTTCTTCTTCAGTGCCTTCTTCCACGAGTATCTCGTCAGTGTGCCGCTGAAAACGTTCAAGGTGTGGGCATTCACCGGGATGATGGCACAGATCCCGCTCTCGTTCGTTGCCAAGTACATGGAGACGAACTACGGACCCCGGTGGGGCAATATGCTCGTGTGGGCCTCGATTATTCTGGGCCAACCGTTGGCCATCATGATGTACTATCACGACTTTGTCATCACCAACTACAACGATGTGCTGGTGTAAAAGGGGATACACTTTTCGACCACACCAAAAGTGCCAAAAAGAGAGGGAGAATGCGGACATTCCACGGTACACACATCACGTAATCTACATTCACACACACACACACAGACTGCTGTCCATCGTCGTTCCACGGCCCGTCGCCGAAGATCGCCAATTTGTACATCTTTTTGATAAAGCCGTTTTTGTACAGGTTAATGTTTTCATGTTTTCTTTTGTCTTTTTTTTAATAATAAAAAAGTATTTTGTTCTTTCCGTCACTTTTGTACGAGACAATAATTCAGTTTTGTTTAATCAACGCGTTCCTTCCACTACCAACGACGAAACAATCTCATTATACTCACTCTACAACTTTAATGTGATATATTCGCTTCTCTTCCTCGCTGATCGGGACGGGCGCCTTCGAGAGCGGATCCTTACCGTCGGCACTCTTGGGAAAGGCAATCACGTCCCTTATGGACGGCGCATTGCACAGCAGCGCAACGTAGCGATCGAGCCCGATGGCAAAGCCGCCGTGCGGTGGGGCACCACTTTCCAGCGCGTCCAGCAGATGGTGAAGATGGGCATGCTCGATCTTCAGCACATCCTTCAGCACCATTCGCTGTAGCTGGCTGTTGTGTATACGGATCGATCCACCGCCGATTTCGACCCCATTCCATACGAGATCGTAAGCTAGCGATCGAATTTTGTAAATGTTTTCACTGCAACCGTCCGCCAGGGCGGTCGCATCTTCTGGATGGGGTGCCGTAAAGGGATGGTGGGTGCTTTCGATCTGGCCCGTCTCTTCGTTCTCGCTAAACATGGGGAAATCCACCACCCAGAGGAAGTTGTGCGCGTGGGACTGGCGTTTCGGTGCTAGATTGCGCTCTTCTAGTGCTTCGTACGTAGCCAGTCGTATCCTGCCCATCAAGTTTTGCTAGAAAAGAGGAGATTTTGTGTAAATTTCAACAAGTAAATGGATTATTCAACAATACTACTTACAACATAAGTTTGCTTTCCCCAGCCAAGCAGCAGCAGATCGTCCGGCTGCAAGGACAGTTGTTCGCTCAACGCGTCAGCCGATTCCTTGCCAAGTAATCGTTGAATCGGTCCCAAACTCCACTCGGATGTCACTTTGCTCTGGGTAAACTTAGAGAAGTTGCTCTGTTTCGCTATTTCCTCAAGCGATTTCTTCAACCCCGTAGGCAACTTTCGAGCTTCCTCCGCACGAACAACGACTCCGTACACCCGAAAGTCTTGCTCCCGTACACCAGCCGGCATAGTAAGTCCAGCCCCAAGCGTTTTGGTCATGTTTTGTAGTTCATAACCGAATCTCGTGTCCGGTTTGTCACATCCGAATCGCTCCATCGCTTCCGCAAAAGTCATGCGTGGAAACGGCGCACGAATGGGATTATCGCTGTAGGGCCACGATTTCGTCAACACTTGTTCGATCAGCTGGATAACGCTTTCGCGGTCGGTGAAGGAAAGCTCGATATCGAGCTGGGTAAACTCGGGCTGCCGATCGGGTCGGGTCGATTCGTCCCGGTAGCAGCGAGCGATTTGGAAGTAACGATCGATTGCTCCCACCATCAGCATCTGCTTGAACTGTTGCGGGCTTTGGACAAGTGAGTAAAAGTGTCCCGGTTTCCTGGACGGGACGACAAACTCTTGTGCCCCCTGTAAGGAAAGTTCGTGTTGATGAGCTTTTCAATGGAATGGTGTCTTCCTGTTAAAACAACATACCCCAGGTGTTCTGCGGAATAAGGTGGGCGTTTCGACCTCCACGAAACCGTAATCGTTGATCATACATTCTCGCATCTTCATGATTATTTGCGAACGAAGTCGCAGGTTGTGCTGAAGGTCTCGATTTCGCAGATCAATGTACCGGTGCTCAAGGCGAAGGTTTTCTTTCGCTCGGTTGTGGTCCTTCACGTTGATTGGAAGTCGTTTCTTTGCTTCGTTCAGCACCTCTAAGCCGCTCACATGGATTTCAATCTCTCCGGTCGGGTTGGTTCTATTTGCTTGACCTTCAGGACGGGGCTGTACCGTTCCTGTGACGCGCAGGATTGATTCAAAGGCTAATCCATCCAAGCTGAACCTTTCGCTCACTGCTTCGGGTAAAAGGGCTTGCACCGTGCCGTAGCCATCGCGCAGAGTGAAAAACTTATTCATCCGGGAAAACTCCAACCATCCACACAGCGTGACTTCCTGGCCGACATGGGACAGCCTTAACTCTCCACAATTATGAGACCGTGTTGTGAATTGGTTTATCGAGGGCGAGGGCTTTTGCGGTGTTTTCTGCTGTGGCGAATGTGTTTTAAGCTCATTGAGCTGGCTCCATGTCGTGGTTGAGTTAATGCCACGCCTTTGCTGAATGATGTGATTATGCTACAAGTGAGGGAAAGGCCATTGAATGCAAATATCGTATCTGCGACTGATAACGGAGAAATGGGACGAACTCCTTACCATTCCCGCAGCACAAGACTGATGCAATATCTTATCGAAGGACCCATTTTTGGAGAAGACTGTAGGGCTTAAACAGGGCGAAGAAATGCAAGCAGAATGCACGATACGACAAACTTTACTCCTTAACATCGTGATAACTTTAAACAAAATGCTTAACGAAATAAATTAGCAATCTTTGTGTAATTTGTTGCAGTGCATAACGAAATAATGAACCGGCAGCAGAAGGTAATTTGTTGTTGTGGGAGCAAAAGCTGTCAGAAACCGTTTGACAGCATTTTGACAGCGTGCGTTTTGTTCGACATTCCTACCCCTCGTAGAAGGCGTTTTGTTGTGGATTCGGGTTTGTTGACAAAAATACAAAACTCGCCTCTTCCCCTTCACGCACTGCACGTGCTTGTTTCTAGTGCAATAGCTTTAAGCAGCGATAGAATTAGAAAGTTTTAACCGAATATTGTATAGTTTTAGAGAATGAGCTCCCGTAACGTGATGTCCCGTCTGTTGGTGTTGTCGTCGGTTGGCTTCGGTGGCTATCTGACTGGAACGTATCTCGAACGGAAGAGGCTGACCATCGGCAGTGATTATATAAACACCGGCAAGGCAGCGGAATCGTTCTGTTCCAAACCCGGCCTGCCTATATTTGGAACCGTGTCCGCAGCTACTCCCATTCCCGCCGACAGTCCCTCCTCGGCGGTGGTGAATGTGAGCCGCGTCGGACAGATAATGAAGTACGGATTCCCTGGGCTGGACAATATACGGTCGTATGACGATTATGTGCTTTCGTACGATCGAAGGACACGTGTTGCTCACTGGGTGTTTGAGCATCTAACGCCCGCAACGGTCAAACACAATGATGCAGTGGATCGGGCCAAGTGTGACTTTAAGCCGGACGAAAGCATCCACCCGTTCTTCCGATCGCTAAACACGGATTACAAAGGGTCCGGGTTCGATCGGGGCCATCTGGCTGCGGCGGGAAACCATCGGATGGAGCAGAAGCATTGTGATCAGACGTTCTACCTCACCAATATGGCACCACAGGCAAGGGAAATGGATTGTTTTTGTTGGGTTCAGCTGGATTTCATGATTTTGTTTCCGCATTTTAGGTTGGAGTGGGCTTTAACCGTGACAAATGGAACGATCTGGAACGGTACGTGAGAAAACTGACAAAGCAGTATCCAAATGTGTACTGCTGCACCGGCCCGCTGTATCTGCCCCGCCGGGAAGATGATGGGAAACTGTACGTAAAGTATCAGGTGATAGGATCGAACAACGTGGCCGTCCCGACGCATTTCTACAAAGTAATCGTAATGGAAACGTCCGATGGAAAGCTTGAGATGGAATCGTACGTACTGCCAAACCAGAAGATTGACAACGGCACGCCAATCACGATGTTCCAAGTGCCACCGGAGACGGTTGAGCGAGCTGCCGGATTGCTGTTCTTTGACAAGCTGGCAAGGAACAAGCTATCCAAGATAAATGGCAAAAAGGTGTGAATGAGAGAGTTTTGGAATGTGAGAAATAAAGCTACCGAAACCAAAATTTCATTTTTTTCACACCAAATGGTGGATTTTTATCACCAAAACAAAAACGACCGACAAAACAGCTGATTGTCGGTTTAAAAAACTGCGTAGCAAAGATCTTACACACACCACTATACAACCACTGTACGACAGCGTTTGACAGCGGTTTGTTTACATTTAGCTGTCCGTCGTCTTTGGACTGCGTCGTTGCGTTGTTTCTCGGTGACTTGCGACTAGTGAAAGTGAAATTGCGTGTTTTTGTGTTATCCTTCCGGAGTTTTTCCCCGTTTCCCTAACCGATTGGACTGCTCCTCCACCCACAAATACGATGCTGAACGAAGAGGTCGACGATACGGAGTTCTTCCAGCAGGACTTTACGACGGCCTCCGATTGGGAGTTGTTTAATGCGCGGCTGGAGGAAATATTTCACGAGTGGAAGCTGTCGTTCGGGCAAACCACTTTCCGGAAGCTTGCCCACCACGAGCTGGCCAGCTGCCGTTGGAATGTGGCGCGCGAAACGATAAAGTTCGCGGACGTTGAGCTGCAGGTGGTGCATTACCGTGCACAGCTCGAGCCCGACCTGACGGAGGGAGCGGAACCCGTGGAGCCCGTTTCTGGATGTCAAACGTTTGTGGATTTGCTGTCGATCGAGAACGACTACTGCATGGCGTACGGACAACGGTCCGATGGGGATGAGGACGAGCAGAAACTTCATCCGCTTGCGCAATGGTACGGGTTGCGCGAGTTTGTGATCGTTACGCCGGTGAAGAAATCAATCTCCAACGAAAGCAGGATCCGCATCCTGATGAGCTCGGTGCATATTGCGGTGTCGGAAAGTAGCTGCGATGTGCCCGTGTTTGTGCAGGCGATGGACAAGGTGCAGCACGTGTATCTGGGCGTGTGTGAGTCCGGCCCGGTTCGCATGTCGTTCGATATTGTGCATCTGCATCTAACGCCACCCACCTGCAAGTATCTTTCGGGGCTGTTGGAGGTTTTCAAGGGCAAAATTGGCGTAGCGTACGTTGATCCTGTCGCGGTGTCGGTCCGTTTCACCTACCAGCTGGCACGGTTCGTTTCCGGCAGCTTTGTAAGCGATAAAAGTGTCCCGTTCACCGAGGGCTGGACTGGGACGGACGCCGTGTCCCTTCCGTTCGGTGTATCGATCGATCCAGTTAGCGAGCTGATCGTTCACTGCACCTGGCCGCAGGTGGCAGACAATGTGGTGGTCGATTCGCAGACCTACTCCGACTTCGATCCCTTGACGGCACCGCTCTGGAGTCTACGGGCCCAGTTCGAGGACACGCCCGTCTGCTATCTGGCCGACTGTCTGCAGGAGTATCTGCAAATTTCGGACTCGCGGCGCGCTCTAACCGAATACTTCAGCGAACTTGCGTTCGGTGGCAACGTTCCGCCGATCGAGGGCGCTAATCCACTCGATCTGCTCACGGAATCGAAGATTCCACGACTGTCGTCTGTGCTACCGGGCAGAATCGTTGCTCCCAAGGCCGCTCCGGCCAAGCTCGAGGGCCCACTGAACGACGAACAGCTGAAGGACATGCTGTACTACCTGTTTCCGGACGCACAGCGTGAGCCACGGTGGCCGTACGACGCTTCCGTCACCGGGCCGGCTGAGTTCGATCCGCTGCGCATCAAGTCGGCCAATGCGGACTCGCTGGTGCACCGGCTCGCCACCCTGCTGGCCCTCTGCAATGCGTGCTTCGGTGGGAAGCGAGCCGTGGCGCAACTGTGGGCCGAATTCGCACAGGAAATGCGGTACCGCGTCGAGCGCTGCATACAGATACCGGGGTAAGTAAGGCGGAATGTTATCATTTAAATTGATCTTTATTGATTTGATTATTGTTATATACAGCTTGTATTTAATGCGTATGTGTCCGCCTGGCGTATAGCAGGGGCTGGCGCTTTTGCGTTTTCGGTTTTAGCTTTTGTTTAATTTGCCTGGGACTGGGAATTTATAGCGTTTGTGGCGCACCTCGGGGGGTTGTTTTTACTTTTCGTTTAAATATATACGCGGGTTTGTCTGTGTGTATGTTTCTAGTTGTGTATATTGTATAAATATTATTCGAACTAACTCGTCTCGTTCTCGCCATCTCGTCCACACTTCTCTTAGTAGTAGTCCGCTCCTTACGCATTGCACTTGGTTTTTATCCCGTTCCCCTGCCTCCCGTCCGATGTGGGTCGGTCGCAAAGGGGGGATAAGGAATTGTTTTAACAATTAAACCGTTCGATTACTACACCAAACGGAGATCTAGAGGGTACAGAACGAGAGAGAGAGAAAGACAGACAGTGCGTGTGTGTGTGTTTGTGGCTATTAATAATGATGCCATCCTAACGACCTTAACACTAGCGATGGATGATACTCCTATCAGAACTTTACAACATCGTTTCGGTTTCCTTCGTCTTCGCCTCCTTTCAAATGTTAACTTTCAACTGTGTTCATTTTTCCCGTCTTCATGTAATGTCAAGTTTTCGTATCGGGTTGAAGGGATGAAGGGTGGGTTTGGAATAAGCTGATGATGGGTGGGTGGGTGAATTAGGAGAAGATGGAGAATGGATGGAGTGTACCGACAACGGAAAACCTGACATCAGTTTCCAACGGCGAAATGGGAGAAAAAAGATATCTACTCAAACATAAACAAGAGTAACGTTTCCGTTTCCTACCCTTAATTAGTCATATTACACTATTACACACTAGCAGTTATTGGTCACGCTTCCTTCGCGACCACGTGGCGCTTACAGGGAGTTACATGGGAATTGTTTCAACGCATCACGCAAAGCAATCAATCAATTGACCTTCCGTTTGCTGTCCTTTCTGCAATCTTTTAAACATTGCATGGCCTACCTACTTACTGCGCTCTCCCGCTCTCTCTCCAACACACACACTTTCACATATCTATATATAGTTAGATGAATGCGACCGTTGCTACTACGACTAACTACGTATGCAGTGCGCAAATTGAATGAAATAAGGCTACGATTTGCATCATGCGCAAGCACCTTTCCCAGACACGTGGCGATACGCAACCGGCGGAAAGCTGCAGCTGGTTGCGCGCCGCACGTCCCTTAGCTAATGCTTGATGTTGAGTATTTTTTCCAGTGGTTTTCTGTTGGTTTTACGTACAAAAATAGATCCTACGGTGGTTTCCCTTCACACAAACCTACACACACACACACACACAGTACCTCTAATGCACTTCCTTTTCGCATTATAGTTTATAGCGAATTTGTTTAAAAATAAGTTACGCCACTCTGAACGTGTTTCTTTCTCTACCTTTCGCGTTGTCTATCAATATTTGGTGTACGGACATTAATTTTGATGTTTAATTGCTAATGATGAATTTTAGTTGCACTTTGTTCTGCCTTCTCTTTCTTGCTTTTTTTTTTGAAACCGAATCGTTTTTGATTTTCTTGGTTTTTTGTTTTCGGGTTGGGAGGGGCAAATGAGTGCTGCACACGCAGTAAAGGCCCTTTCCATGTATCTGTAGACGACGAAACAAAACAAACAAACAACACCTAATACACACCAGGGGTTAACTATTTCGTTTCAATTCAATTCGTTTGTCTTACAAAACAGCTAGCATTACTCTATGTACAGTTCAGTAATTACTTATCGCTAGGTTTTAACCATATCCACCATCTTTAGTTCCTCCCGCGTCCTATGCCAATCCCACTATCTTAAACCCAATTTTTAGACCTTTGATTTGATGTTACTGGTTACATTGTGTTATATCGATTGTTTTGCTATACTTAGATTTTGTTACTAATCGACAATAGGCTTGGGAATTGCACTGTACTTAGAAACGAACTACAATTCTCTGCGCACATTCGGCGGATAAACACAAACAACAAAGCATCATATTGTGATGCCTGTATGTGATCGTACGCTGTGCTTCTTAACGCTATGCAGAAGTCTTTCCGAAGATTTCCCGTTGATCGCTTGTTAACTATCAAATGTTAAACATAGGTTTAGCACACGACGAAGACGACGACGACGACGACGACGACGGTGATGTGACGACGGTGATCTAACACTCTAACACTTGTAATTTACGAACAAACTTAACAACTGTGTATTCATATCGTTCATATCGAGGAGGAAAAAGGATCACGGGGGTTTGGTAGTTTTGTATGAAAAAGCAGCGCAAAATAAATAAAACCTTAGCGCCTGCATCGCAAACTGTAGAATACTGAGCAAATAATTAAAATACCCCAACGATGGATTGGAGTTTGGAGGGTTTTTTTTTCGGACATCCATCCGACCCGTTCAACAGTTCCATACGTTGGGTTATTTCAATTGCAGAGAAGAGATTAAATAAATGAGCTCACTGCACCAAACTACATTCCTACATTGCTGACATTGCTATTTGGTCCGTTGTTTTGAAATGTTACAGTGTGCGTGAAATTTAGCGAAGAAAAACCTTTAAATCAACATTTGTTTCAAACAAACATAGAAAAGTAAAGAGAAAATCTCAGAAAAATGTGTAATAAAGTAAAACAAACCAAAACATTGTTTTGTTTTATGATGTTTGTAAGAAAAACTAGAACCCAAACAAAACACAAAACAGTACAGAACCAAAAAAGCAGAGCCATAATGCATAACACGCCACAGGGCAGAAACCAATGCGATAATAGCGTGTGAAGGAAACGCTGGGGAGGGTTTTTTTTTCCCGGAAAGGAAGGTTGCGATGATTATTTACAGGATACGGTTACATCGCACCTTCGCTTTCGCGGTGCGGGGTGGGAGGGTTGTGGTTGGAAGTAGGACGAACGTGTAGGAGAAAGCTGAGAGAAACTGGGATGAGTACATATTGTGAAAGCCCGCTTTGCTCCGAATGTTTGCATGTGTACGAAACAAACTGTATTGCATCATCCTAAATATCCTTTTTTTCCCCTATTCCGCTTTCTGGGTGCGTTTTTTTCTTCTTCTTCTTCTTCTTTTTGGGATGAATCGTAATCGCTGTATGCTTTCTATTAACACTGCTCGCCAGCCGCGCGACTATTTGCCCTTACTATTTGTGCTTATTATTTCATACAATCCGACAAGTTTAAATTGCTACGGGTTTGGGTCATTTTGTTCCGTTAATTTCGCTTCCCTTTCGGAAGCATGTGTGGATGATATGTGTGCGTGTGTCTTTTGCATGTGTTGAAATCTTAGCTACGCACGTCTTAGGTGTGTCTCAGTCGCCGGTCGATTCGTTTATAGTTCACTCGTTTCTACTACTCTTACGGCTACTTTTAAGAAAGGCCCAGCATTTGTTATGCTTGTTAAGGATACGACGCGCTTCCTTCGGTTCTAATTCGACTAAACTACAGCTCCCTCTCTCTCTCTCAACGCTCTACAATTATACTTATACTCTTAACTGGTCATTGAAATGTTTACGAATAGTGATTTTAAATATTATATGTTATCCCGATCTCTCTCTCTCTCTCTCTCTCTCTCTCTCTCTCTCTCTCTCTCTCTCTCTCTTTCTCTCTGTTTCGTTCTCTCTGCTTGCTTGCGCACTCGTCAGAGACTGGCTTGTTTTACAAGTATATTATTGCCTAACGTTTGCTAACTGCTAAACCCTTTGGAGGACACCGTAACGTACTGCCGTCCCCACCACTGTTACATTTAGTTCACCCTTACCCCCGTTTTCCAAAAAAAAATAAATCCAAAAGAAAACTCCCTCAGTACTGCAGGTTCTCCTTCAGCCGATTGCAGTAGTTCTCCAGCTCGACGTACCCGGGACCGCTGGGCGAACCGAGCAGACTTTCCAGCGGTGGCGTAGTTGGCCGACAGTCGCGCACCTTCAACCGTGGCTGGGGCGTTCGAGCATGCCCGGTGTAGTCGCACCGTCGCATCGTCGTTGCCAGTGGGATCATCGTTTCGTGCTCGTTGATTTCGCTGTACTCGGGCGGGGCTTCGTCGGGCCCGGCTGCACCACCGCTAGACGGCGCGTCCGGCACGATCAGCGTCAGGGTCGGCCGGCGGTCGTCGATCGTGGGGCAGCGCCCCGCAACCGACCGGCCGTCGGCGGGTAGTCGCTGTCAGAAAAGTTCGCCGTAATCGTGCGCCGGATCGCCGTATCAGGAAACGAGCAGCCGGTCTCATAACGGCACCATGCCGCCGTTGCGGGCCGTCGGGTTGCGCGCCATGTAGATGTCCATGTCGTGGTCGGTCCAGTTGTCGGACGTGTCGCAGTAGTTGTTGAGCGTGTGGGTCGAGCCGGCGGTGGAGTAGCTGGTAGGGGCGGGAGAAAGAGAAGGTCGTCCATTAGAGTACCGAGAAGCTTAAAGGGAAGTGGTCAATTGAATTCGGTGCGTTGGTCCTTTGAAGTGTAAGATCCACTTGATATCGCAATTGGACACTTAAGAGAAATGGTTGCGTAGAGTTCTTGGGATAAGATTCCACTTACCGACTGCCGGGACGATGCTGATGGGTGTGAATGTGCGCTCCACTAAGCTGATCCCGCGATCGGGACCGTGGCCGGGTGCGTCTCGTGCTGGAGGCGATGCTGTGGGCCGGTCCGTGCACGATCGACCCGGCATAGGACGCTCGGGACATGCGCTCCGACGCGGCTGCCAGTGACTGTCGCGACTGTCTCAGCTCTGTCGAGGACAAAAAACAACGCTCAATCAATACACCGATGTAGTGTTGACGAGAACACAAGCGTTCCTTACCTGGTCGAGAGTTCACCAGATTGCTCGGGAAGGCCGACCCGAGATAGCCGCGCTGCGAGTGGTTGGAGAAGCTGTGGTGCGACTGTCCGTCCGCGATCGAGCGTGCCTTGCCCACCTTCGGAACGCCGCCACCACCGCCACCGCCGACGGCCGAAAAGTGCGACACGTGGCTGCGCAGATCGTCCGGGATGGCCTGGTTCTCCATCGGGTAGATGCGTGGCCGCGGTATCGAGCGGCCACTGTACGCCGACACCTGGTCCCAGTCCTGCTGCACGCCACAATGCACGCGGAAGAGAATGCAGCAAGGAAGATACGAATATTATCAGCATGAGCAACGGAGGCGGGGAGAAGCTCTGTTCTTTTTTTTTAAACACCACACCATCACCATGACCGTTGTTATCTTCATCATCACCATCACCACCATAAACAGCGTCACTGTCAGTGTGTCATTACAATCGTTTCTGCTTGACGCTCTGTCCTTGTTTTTTTTT